>CARXXK010000001.1:65868266-65881237 GCA_949089665.1 Macrosiphum euphorbiae | reverse complement strand
ACAAAACAATTTTAACTATAGTAAAGTAAATATTGTTAAATATTTTTATTCCATTTGTTGTATTGTTTAATTTTTTTGTTTATTTTGTCATGTACATTATTTGTAAACTATTGTTAATTTTGTTTTATGCCTTAAACATATTACATTATAGGCTTTTGAAACATGTAAAATTAAATATTTTTTCTACTTAATTATAGTAACGTAAACATAAAAACCGCTAATTTGTTTTTTTTTTCATATAACAACCCTTTTTACAGTTAAAACTGTGTGTCTACATATTATAAAATATTTTAATAATTTATGTATGTCATGAGTCAAATAGAGGTTTAGTATTAAATATTAATACAACTATAAAATATATTATTCTTTGAATATTTTATTTCTAGTATGAATGTTTATTTTGAATTTTGTGCTGTTAACTTAAAAAATTAAATGCATAATTTTTATTTGGGGATAGTGATTGTGAAAAATATTATGAGAACAATTTTTTTCTTCACTTGTATCTTTGTCATCATTATATTCCAGATCATAGTAATTGTAGCAACTAGCAATATACATTTATATACTACTACCTGAATAGCCTGGCGTTGCTCTGAAAAAAATGTTGATTAATTAACTCCTTTTAGGTGTAATTCGCTGTCACCTCTATGCATATCAAAGCTAAATCGTATTATATTTTAATTTTTAGCCATCTCTCGTGGATTTTCCCGTGAGTCTCGCTTATGGTTATTCGAACAGTATACTGGGTTAGGTCACATCATGTTTACCCCTTTTAACAACCCCTGTAAGGTTGAATTTTAAAAATTCAATTCATAGGGGTTTTTGCATTATAAAATGAAACTACTGTCTAAATTTCATGCTCATAGCTTCAGTGGTTCTGGCTAGGTGATTTTTTCATTCTTACCAATTTCACCCCTTTTAAGCCCAGTAGGGACTGAATTTTGAAAAAATCCATTCTTAGGGAATTTCCGCATCATAAAACGAAACTACCAACTAAATTTAATACTTATAGCTTCAGCGGTTCCGGCTAGGTGATTTTTTTTTGTTTTATATTTTTTACCCCTTTCAACCCCTGTAAGAGTTGAATTTTGAAAAATCCTTTCTTAGTGGGTCTACATCACAAAACAAAACTACTGTCCAAATTTCATGCGTTTTTCAGCGATTCCGGCTAGGCGATGATGAATCACTCAGGACAAGTAATTTTATATATAAAGGTTGTAATATATAATTTTGCAATTGTACTTTGAATCTAGAAATAATTAATGAAAACTATTTTACTATTTTTCCTCAGTTATAAATTTTAAATACCCAGTCACTGATGCGATTTCTCATTATGTGCAAACTTAGAATGCCTAGAGAAAGGAGAAAGGAAACTATTAATTGTGTGATCAAGATGTTGTAAACACATGCCTGTTGGATTTACATTTTAGGAATGACATATAATATTATCATTTATCAATATTATTTTGACAATAGGAATGATCTACCTAACATTAGGCGTGTTTTGGCGGTGTAACCGGCGCCAACCGCTAGTAAACTGTTTACTAATATCGTTTTCGCGATTACGGTTACTGTAACCAGGTAACTAATTTCGTGAACGTGTTTAGTGAATTTTCTAACCGTCGATTTCGACTTGGTAAAAAGGTTTACTGAGATTCGGTTACTAAAAAATTTATGATATCCAATGTTATCAAATATTTCAGTAAACAAAATGTTCAAGCAATTGTTTTGGCGTTCCAGTAAACGTTTTCTAACCCTATTCTATAACCATAAACTTATTTACTAAACAGTTTACTCCGCCAAAACACGCCTATTAATGAAGTGAGTTTTGGAGGAGGGACTTGCATACAATAACTTCTTACTATCATTCATAATAAATTTGCATAACAATGTAGTTTGTACAAAATGTTTATTAAAAATTAAAATATATCAAGACAAAAATAAGTACATTTTGTGTTTTTCATACATTACATGAGTTGAGATGTTGTTCAACTTCCATTTTGACTTCGAATTTAATTTGGTGGTCATATTAATATCTTTAAAACTATTTTATTTTACATTTTAACATTAATATACTTTATAATACATTAGTTTAGACATATAAATTGGGCTATAAATAAAAATTATAACAAACTCAAATCTTATGTTTATCAAAAAAAAAAAGAATATATTTTTCACACTGTCATAACATATTACATAACTTTACTGATATTTATCCTTCTTAAAGTTTAGTATAACTTTATTAACGCTGCTTTACAAGCTATGTTCAAGATGTTAATAAGGTAATTGGCAACCAGATCTTTGTATGTGATAAGAGGGAAATAAAATAATGAAAAATAAATTACTTAATTAGTCCAGGTTAATATATCGTTCATAGCAAATCGATGAGTCCAATATCGTGCAATAGTATTGTATGTGTGTCGATCATTTTTGTAGAGCTTTGCAATGTCAGGTTCCATGCATACATCACAAAATGGATCAGTTAGCAGCGACTGAATAGAAATCAATACTTTAGCAATGGTCAATGCTAAGCTCCAATTATAATGGAGTGAATCAAGTCCAATATCTCCGTGACGAGAAATATTAGGATGAAATATTTTAGTCACAAATCTAACCACTGGAGGAGTCATTGGATAGCTAATAAAAATAACAATTAAAATTACTAGTAGTTTTGAATATTATTTTAGTAAGATTAACTAAACTTACCCATAAGGTATTTGAATATACAGAAAAAATTTCCCTCCTTCAAAAGGACTACCAGCTGGTCCTAAAATTGTGGCTTGCCAGTGACACCAATGATTGTCCAAAGATATTGCTCTGATTCCTTCTGGTGGATCAGTCTTTAAATCTAAACAAAAATATAATAGCGACATTCATTTGATATATAAAAATATAAAATATGGAGATCAGATACTAAAGCAATAAAATAAAAATATATGCTATGATGAAAATTCATTTTGTTTGTAATTGTATAACAAAATAGGAGTGTATCTCATATATATTTGACTTAGCTTATACCATAGACAAGTATACTAGTTACTTTAATACTGGTAGATACATAAAAAGTATGTGAATACGTTTTGCTAATAAAATCAAATATGTATAAATAAATTGTTTTTCATACATATGAAAGTACTGCATTAACGTTTAATCATATACTAGATCTTCTAGCTTTCTAAGAGGTATGTCAAATAGTGTAGCTTTGAAATACATTTTTATATTGCACTTGTTATTTGAATGTGTTCAATTTCAAATGATTATTAGTTAGATTTGAAGGAATAAATAAATTTAATAATTAAAAAAATTGTGTTATAATTTTATTATAGTTCACGCACATTTTTAATTTTTTTATGACCAAAAAAATTCTGATTTAAAATAATTATTGGGGTATGATTTTAACATTATATTTATAATATTTCTGCTTTTACAGTCAAAACTAGACTAAAACCTTAGATTCATAAAATAGCTTTATGATTTATTAATTTTATATAAAAGAAAATTACAAATACTAACTTTTAACTTCATGTCGTAATCGCCTTCTTCTCCATGAATTTTCTTGACATTCAGCATGTGGACGATAATACATTCGACGTATACACAATAAGCATGATGAACTGCTAAATCTAACAAACGAAACAAATAAACATTTATTAAAAATAATCTATTTTTAAATTTTTTTTTATCAACATAACAAAGTGCCATACTCACAGAGCTGAACTAACTGAAAGCCAATCATCAACAGGTTTTAATGGCTGGTAAAGAGGCCAACAATTAACTACAAACCTACGCCATGTTTGTGGGATATGTGAACGTAACAATTGGTTCCAACGTGTACATACCTTACTTACACACCACAAACTGAAGTCGTCCAAATACGAAAATACAGTCAATAACACTGTCAAAAATTATAAATATTTGAGCATTATTATATAAATAAATATCATAATACGGATATAGACCAGCGTTTCTCAAACTGTGGATCGTGGGTCGTGGGAAGTTTTTTGAATTACATAGATACTAAGAAATGTATTCATCATATTCATAATAATTTATGAATTAGTAAAGTAATAAGTTATAATAATAGTAATCAAATTTTGTTTTTAGAACTAATTTTTAATCTTGTAAATAAACTGTGTGGGTCACAGTAGATTTTTGGGGATACATTTGGGTCTCGGTCCTAAATAGATTAAGAACCACTGATATAGACTATAAAAAATATACCTTCAGGAGGAAGTTCTTGGAAATAATCACTATCATCATCAAAGGGTTGAGAACGCAGAGCTGATGATTCTGATAGTAACTGAAGTCGCCGCGCAAGATCTTGTGATGGAGCAGCTTGTTCACGTGCGTCAAGTGGTACATCTTGAACAGGTCGTTGAAAGCCATTATAAAATATATCTGCTGGTTCATCATTTCCACTATCACCATCCTCAACTCCCTTAATATTCAATCAATCACATATTTATTATAAAACAATTTTGACAAAATGTAATAATAAGATAACAACGTATGAGGAAATCAGTGAACTAATTTTATCACACCCAAAAATCATACTTCAACCTATGTTTTCTCTTTGTTCTTTGATCCACGAGTTACATAGTAAATTTATATTCAGCAGAATTAACCATGTTGTTACTTTTAGCATTATAGTGAATTCACCTATTACCAAACTTTAAGTTAAGAACATTACCAGTGTCACTGCATTGGTTATTTTACTATATTTTAGTTTTAAATTTAAGTATAGTAAAAAAATCCAATGTAGTAACACAGGTAGGTAAAGTTCTTAAATTAAAATATTATAATAGTAAATTCACTCTAATATTAAAAGTAATAACACAGGGTTGGTTCTGCTAAACATAGATTTGCTATATGACGCGTAGGTGAGAGAGATGACAAATGGTGCACTGATATCCTCTTGTTAAGTCGTGTTATGAAAGAATGTGTTTTTGAAAACATAATTAAATTTTTTAAACAATGCATAAAATACATACTATTAAAACAATTACTATGAAAAAAAAACATTAATATGCTTTTATGAATATGCCATGGACCTAATTTAGAACACATCAGGTACTTGGTCCAATTTCAAGTAATAATTTGTACTGTTTTACAAATTACTTATTAACTACCGTTTCATAGAAACACTTAAAGGAGTAAAAAGTAATTTGAAATAGTTTGTTTCAAAATTGACTATATCCATAAGTCTCTTCCAATATCCATTAACACGTTCACTGCGTACTGACGCCAATTGGCGTCATAAGTATCATTCAGCAACGCGTTTGACGCCATATGGCGTCTAATATACATTTAAAATAAATCGTTTAAAATTCCCTACGCGTGGCTGAATGTTATTTTATTATTATTTAGCGTGGATTAAACGCATGTTTTTAAATATGTATACATACATCGTTATGAGCAGTTTCTTTATATTTTTTTTTTAATTTCTTTTGTTTTTACTTTTATCATACGCACTGGGGGAAAACTGCAAAAACACATACGCAGTCAACGTGTTAAGAAGTAGGTATGTATTAACAAAAAAGTTATACATTTTTAGGCTACTTCTGTTACTTCTAGGATAATATATTTTTATCCTTATAAACTGATCGTCAATTGATAAGTATTAATTTTAATTATTTTAAAAAGTTTATATATTATTTAAAATATTATATTGCTTACTCCATTCACCTTATAATTAAAAATCCATAGTTGCACTGGTAACCCCTACCCTACTCTCAAAATGTCAAATACCTTGGACTAACCCTAGGCCGCCGACTTACATGGGCCCCTCATATACGCTCCAAACATTTAACGCTTAACGATCGTAGCCGCCAACTAAGAAACCTACTGACCTCCAAACATATTCATCTGAATAACAAACTCCTTATATACAAAATGCTACTAAAACCAATATGGGTCTATGGTATACAGCTCTGGGGATCAGCAAAGCCTAATAACACCAATAAAATACAAACCTATCAATCTAAAACTCTAAGACAAATCACTAAAGCACCATATTTAATTTCCAACCACACACTACATCACAACCTATCCATACCCTTTGTTGCAGATGTGGCTGAAACACACTACAAAAGATTTCACAACCGTCTCTTAAACCATAGAAACCCACTCATGCATGATATTCCTTCCTTGACTATCCCTGGAAATCCTCCTAAACGGCTAAAATGCAAATGATGTAGAAACCTATAAATTTATAGGTTTACTAATTAAATTTCTTTAATACTCATGTTTTTTTTTTCTCTTTAACGTAGTACCTCCAATGGGAGACTTCTACGATCTGTTGTATCTACTTTGTTACTTTTATTATTCATCAATTGTTCTTATTGTTCTTTGTGTAACAGATTGAATAAAACATTTAATAAACAAAAAAAAAAAAAAAAATAGTTGCACTGGTGTTTTGGAGTATGTACAAGTAGAATTTAAGTCTTTTCATCAACATTAGATGCACTGTTTCTTTCTTAATTTTTTATTTTAAGTTATTATAAGCATATAAATTATTATTTTAGTTAATATTAAAAATATTATAATAGTTATAGATAAGTATGTTTAATGGCAAAATAATAATAAATAAAAATGTATAACTATTAACTATAAAGCATATACTTATGGAATACTTTAAGTGACCATAGTGGTATGTATAATATATATTTAGTAGAAGTGTTTTGGACATGTAGCAATTCCATCAATAAAATATATGTTTACTATTTTACTGAAGCAAATAGAAGTATTCTATTTCGTTCAGTTTTGATGTCATAAAAAAGAAATTATTTTGATGATTACAGCTCGTTTTAATCCAACAACCTATCAAATTTATTTCAAGTATCAAGCTGATAATATTTTATTTAGATTTGTTTCAAGAGCATACCATACCAAAAACTACACAACATTAAAGCACTTTTAGCAGTTTAGCTTCGATTGATCAATTCTCGAGTCCCATATAATATATGTTGAATTACAAACTCTACTGTATTATTGTGTATTGTATAATGTATTTATTACAGATAATAGGTAGTGAAACATTAATATTCACTATCAGATTTATAATTGTATACCCTATGGTATTTAATATAACTAAAAATAGTTAAAACCAAATGTCGTCATGCCATTATAATAGTACATATAAATGATATATTTTGGGCACGAAACAGTAACATACTCAAAATTGATGGGACAAAACACCCATTTACCGTACAAGTAATACACATTGCACGACAATAGACTAGTCTAAAATTAATATTTATTTGTTACCTACCATACACATTTAATTTGTATATCTCATTAATGAATAATATTATTGTATCAAACTGACTTTATTACCATTGTGTTATGCACATCTTCTTGGACAGCTTGTGTGAGCTCTTCAGAAAAAAGAAACAAATGACATGTTTGACAAATTTGTTCGTCAAAACATGATCCATAATAACCATTGCACACATAACAACAAGATGATCTCTACATCGTAAGCATAAAAAATGGTATTAAACTTTATTTAAATGACACTCGAATGGAAAATAATACCTGCAAAGTGGTTGGTATATTGTCAGAATCGACATTTTGGATGTCCCAGTTAGAACACCCAGCCATTTCTAAATACAAGGAAGTTCGTGATAAATGTGTTCAACTGTTCAAGTATCGACGTTTTTAAAGACTTAAATTTGTAAACGAATCAAATTAAAAAAAAAAAAATTTGTGTAAGATAAAGACTAACTGACTAAATGAAAATGAAACTCGGGTTAGCAAATAACAAAATATAGACAATCGTGATTAGTGTTAATGTCGGCTATCAGTTATCACAAAATTAATAGCACAGGAGAGAACATATTATCACAGAACAAATATTACATGCAATTTTTTTTTATAGTGACTAATAGTTTAGTGATAAGAATTTTTGCCATAGGTACTTCCATGTTTTAATCACATGTCATTGTCTGATTGTCATTATGTCAAAAGTTACCATCAAAAGTTCAACTTCGGAATCAAACGCTCAATTTGACAATCGACAACCATCAACCAACACTTTTTATTCGCTACTTACATATACCTATTTACCCACAATGTATTAAAACTATACTTAGGTATCCTACTTAAATAAGTTGTAAACAACTACCTACTTATACAAGAGTAGGGTTAAGCGCCTTAAGAATTGCTAAAGTTAGTTAAAGTTAGTGAACTATCATCACCAGTTGAGGGCTTTACAATGATTTTTTCTTACTAAGTATTCGATATTGTATACGTATACGACATACCTACCTAACAATCAAAAAATATATTTAAACATTACCGAGGAATTCAGTCCTAATTAGTGGCATGACGAAGTGGTTTTCAGGTACGTCGTCCTGGCACCTGTAAGTCATCAATCATCATAATCCCCCCTTACCTATCTCATTTTTTTGTACCCGATTTGTATCCATTTGAACCCTCCTTAAAAAAATTTGTACCCTTCTCCTTTTTACGGAAAACCAAATTCCCCGTCCGGGTGCTGTAAAACCGTCGTCCTGGCACCCGGAACCACCAAAAGTCAACCGATCGATCCCGGACATATTTTATAATTTTGTATTAAAAAATTTGTACCCTTCTCCTTTTTACGGAAAATCTAATCCCCCGTCCGGGTGCTGTAAAAACGTCGTCCTGGCACCCAGCGTCTGCTTTGAATACGCAGTGCTTGGTGTTTTTAAAAATCTTTATTTTTCGGTTTATCCACTTAATTGTAATTACTTTAAGATCAAATTACATTAGAACCTAATGATTAGGTGATTATTCGCCCCTAGATATGATCTACAACATTAAAATTTTAAACTATATTTTTTGGGTGATATAAGTTATGACTTTTCGGGTTCATATAATTATTAGGTGTTTACAACCTGCTCACGCTGCTCGTGGTAGATGATAGATTTCATAATATAGCACTATAGTATACGGTCCTGGTATATCTATATTCAATATTGTTATTTTTTTTTAATTGATCTCTATTAAGCCCTGCGACTATGGCCATTAGCTGATTGTGGGGTTTTTTGTGGGGTTTGGAACGGTAAGGTTGAAACACGTGTGTTGTGGTGGTAGAATTTCTAATGGGGCACCCGTAGGTTTCTGCCATGCCCCGGTGGGGGGATGGCGGCCTTTCGCTCCAGAAATCATGACTTTCCCGGAGCGAAAAATCACCGGTAACTGGGTTCGAACCGGCGACGGTGCGCGTCGCAACCGACGCGCGACGCCTTATCCCCTCGGCTACACCGTCCCCCCCAACTTTGTTTTATTTCACTGAAAGAAATGTATAATATTCAAGTTTTTAAACAAAATCACGTTTTTGATATAGAATCAACGGCATAACTCCATTATAGAACTAATATTACATTATTACTTATAATTATAATAACTAAAACTACTTCGAGCAAAATAAAATGATTTGGTTTTGGAACCAACAAAATTAACTTTAACTTTTTCAAAATATGTATAGTGAGGTTTCGGTGGAATCGAAAACTGTATGTTTTACACTTATAAATAATAATGTTCCAGTTTTACAATAATTTGAAAAGACTTTTAATTTATAGTGTTTTTAAAATACTAAATTAGTTTTTTTTAATTTATAATTTTGGCTTATCTTTTGGTTGGTATGTACCTACCTTACTTTCTTAGTATAAGAATTAGAAAAAAATGTTTGGTCATTTGATTTATTTTACAAATAAATCTTCATTTATTCCTTAAAAATAGCGGAAAATCCAAACTGGTGCACTATATAGTTTGTTTTATCGATCCTGCTATCATTTAAGATGTATTTTTGTGAGTCATCTTGACACCTATATAACTCCTAGTTAGTCATCATTTTCTATCTTTAACCAGTTTAACCAATTTTATAGTAAATATTTTTGTAGTAAGCAGCTGTAAATACCTTTATTAATCCCATAATCTTCAAGTTTGTGAATCCAGAATGTTATAAAAGTAGTTATTACATCTCAAGAAATTTGTAGGTACTACATATTTACCAGTGTTGGGAAAGTTCCTTTTAAAAAGGAACTCGTTTCCGTTCCTGGTTCCTACTGTAAGAAAGGAACTCGTTCCCGTTCCTCTTTCCTGTCCCGAAAAAAGAACGCGTTCCCGTTCCTTCATGTTCCTTTTTTTGCAATTTGAGTGGTGGTCAATGGTGTATTTTGCGAAAAATTTTTAAGTCAGAAATAATCGAACCGAGAGAGTTAACCGATTATTTCTGACTTAAAAATTTTTCGCAAAAAACACCATTGACCACCACTGAAATCGGTTAACTCACTCCCACAACGACCCGGAACACGACACGTAGTCGACCGACGGCGTCGCGGCTCAGTTTTGGCGCGGAAACACACTATATGCGCTTCATAAAATATACTGTGGCACTCAACGTTCAACGTGTTAAAAATAAATATATTTATATATTCTTTTTTCATTATTTGAGGAACGGAAATTTTCGATCAAGTTCCTTCAAAATAGGAACTCGTTCCCGTTCCTCGTTCCTATATTTTAAATGGAACGCGTTCCGAGCTTCGTTCCTATAAAAGGAACGCGTTCCTTCCCAACACTGAATTATTTACTAAGCAATCGACAAGTTCCTACAACCATTGATTATTCTAGTGATTAATTATTAAACAGTTATTCTTGGACCTAAACAATTTTTAAAATTTAAAATTCTAAGCTTAAGTACTAAGGGTGGCAGTATAATGAACTAGTAATGTGTATTACCTATTAGTTATTAGTTTTAGTTAGGTATTACTAATAGTAATAACTAATATATATTACCCACTTAATAATTTTCATAGATCTTATCGCAAAAATAAAATATTCTGTACATCATGTTTATGACTTTACAGTTTACCTTGACTATATCAATATCATAATTAATAGTGTATAATCAGTGTATAGAGTCTATACTATAAAATATAGTCTATACCAGTAGTTCTCAACCGGGGTGACATGGATCTAGCTTAGGGGTGACGCAGAATTTTAACAAGAATAGAAAAAAATTAAAAAAATTAATTTTTTCGAAAACAATCATATTATTTCTTATTATCAGTGGCGTATACATAACTTTTGTATGTGGGGGGGGATCAGTTGCAAACAAATTATTATGGAACGAAAATACCTAAACCTAGGTATGTGCACATTTAAATACCTAATAAATGATAAAACATATATATTCAATACATTTTATTTTAAATTCTACAAGTAATTATAGAACAAAATTTAATTTTCTTTTTTTTTAGTCAATTCATCAATTACTTCTTCAGCACTGATAGGAATGTTCCTATGAACTGCCATTAAAGTGAGGCCATATTTTAATCGCTCCTATAACAAAAAAAATTAAATAATTTATACAAAATAAGTAACTAATAACAATAAAAAATATGTATTTATATTGTTTTCATAGAATATACCTCTTTCATAGTGTTTCTTAAGTAGGTCTTTAACCTTTTTAAACATGAAAACATTCTCTCAGGTGTAGCAGTAGACAAGGGCGTAATGTACAAAATATTCTAAATAATTTTGATAAATTAGGATAAATAAGTTCACTGCAGTATTTTAGTGCATCCTATCCAGTTTTGGGTTGTATATTCAATCTTTTGAGGTTTACATTCCACATTTGTAACTCGGCTCTGAATAAATATATGATGACTGATAATATTAAGTAAATTATTTTTAATTAATTGTTGAATGTGTTAAAATAAAAATTTACAAAAAATCCTTGCTATTTTTTTCCCTTGTAATTTCCTTACATTAAGTCATTATGAACACTATTTTATAAAATTAAAAAAAAGACCTATGGGGGGATCTGACGACTGACCTCCACATCCCCCCTTGTATCCCTGCTTATAATAAAAATAATATTATACACCTATACCGGCTATACCACCACTGTCATGTACATAACATACCTCAAAGTTCGTATCTTTAAAATATACAGCTGAGATTGTTTATTATTTTGATGTTAGGGTGACGCAGTGTTTGATTCTAGTGGCCAAAGGTGACATGAATCAGAAAAGGTTGAGAACTACTGCAGGTCTATACTATAAAATATAGACCATGATTTATTAATACAAAATTATAAAATATGTCCGGGATCGATCGGTTGACTTTTGGTGCACCAAAATGGCAAAATGCATCATGGTGCATTGGTGCACCATGGTTCCGGGTGGCGCATTAGGAAACCCTGCAGGACGCCAAAGAGCGTCTTCTTATGTATACCACGTTCTCATTGGCCCATTTCAAATTGCCCGCTTTTTTTATCATTTATCAAATAATTAAATTTAATTTAATAATATAATATTAATTTAAATATTATATTATATTATTTAATTTAAACAAATTAAAATAACTATTTAGTAGGAAAAGGTACCTAACTAATATTAAACTAATATTATTATGTTATTATAATTCAATAAATTAATGTAGAATGTGATCTCTACACAGTTATTTTTATTTTTTACTTTAGTAGGTACCTATACCTACCTCAGAGTGAACATTTCTTACTGGACTAAGTGTATTGTACTTGTACACACCTTTTGTGTTAGCTAAAAAGATTGTCTAGGTTCTTCCTAACATAGAAACAAAATACCAATCTTACTTAAATGTTTTATTTTTACTAAAACATAAGATTCTTAATTAAAATAGGTATAGGTACCTTACTAAAATTGCATGCTCTAACATTAATATATATATTGTATTTTTAATAAAGACATAACTATTTTTAGAGGAACGAATTGAACTATAGTGTTCAATGATTATTTTAATAATATATGGAATCAGTGGCGCCGAACCTTTTTTAAGCCACTGGGGTAAACCTTGTTTAAGGGCACCCACCTACATACCTTTTATACATAAAAGCGGTCACTCATGACCCACCCACCCCCTCATCAACAAAAAATGTTCTGGGGTATTTACCCCACTTGCCATATGTGTTCAGCGCCACTGTATGGAATGGTAGCTACTGA
>CARXXK010000001.1:65750092-65868166 GCA_949089665.1 Macrosiphum euphorbiae | reverse complement strand
CGAAATTACATATTAAAAAACCTAGAATAACTATTTTAGTTAATTTTGCATGATCATATTGTTGAATCATCTTTGTGACTAAGTTTTTAACAAAATTATAAAATGTTCAGTTTTTATAGCTAAGGATTGAAAAAAAAAATAAAAAATTTGATTCAGCTGTAAATAGTGTCACAAATCTAATTCAAGCCGCGGCCAGGTCCTCCAACTCAGTTGCTAATGCAAATTCTCTCTCCAAAAACCAATTCCCACTACCAAACCACATACGTATGCTCATAGCTGAAAAACAGAGAGCCAGAGCCCTGTATTAACGAATTCACCTTCCCACAAACAAAAATATAATAGTCTGGCCCAACTCACTCAAAAAAATTCTAGGAAAAAACAAATCCCTTTCTTTTACGAATCACCTATCCAACCTATCGGCAAACGATGGAAGTCTTTAGAAAACAACCAAGCAAATACTCCAACACAATCCGTCAACCCCTCCAATAAGGAAAACTGATGGCAGTTTTGCTTCATCTGACCTCGAGAAAGCTGAATTATTTAAAAATCATCACTAGGTACGAAATCTTCCAACCCCACTCAGATATAATTGTACCTGAAAACATAAATACTGTCCAAACTTTCCTCAACTCTCCACTCCCACTTACCCTTCCAGAGAAACGCTTCACACCAAATGATGTCAAATTCACGATTCAAAAATACCAACTCAAAAAATCTCCGGGTTTTGATTTTATCACAGCCGAAGTGGCTAGATGTTTACCAAAACGTGCTATTATCCTACTAACCCACATATTCAACGCGATTCTGAGGTTCTCCTATTTTCCATTACTCTGGAAGTTTTCTACAATTATACAATTATATTAATTCCAAAGCCAGGCAAACCCCTCGACTCTCTTTCTTCCTACAGACCGATTAGCTTGCTCCCCTTTTTTCCAAAGTTCTGGAAAGACTCCTACTCAAACGCATTCTTCCCTTCGTCAATGCAAATAATATATTACCGGAAAACCAGTTTGGCTTTCGCGCCAAGCATTCCACCATCCATCAAGTTCACAGGGTTGTTGATGCAAATACCTTTGCTTTGGAAAAAAATTTATTTTTCACGTGTGCATTCCTTGACATCTCACAAGCTTTCGATAGAGTATGGCACGAAGGCTGCTATCCAAACTTAAGAAACGTATACCCCCAACATATTACATTCTCATTAAATCCTACCTTGAAGATCATTACTTTCAAATCCGTCACGGATCTACATATTCTAGCATAGCAGGTATCAGAGCTGATGTTCCGCAAAGAGGAATTCTCTCCCCAGTTTTGTTCAATATTTATACCTCAGACCAACCCACCATGCCTAATACCTTAGTGGTGGACTATGCAGATGACAAAGCAATAATATCAATTAGCGCAGACCCTGTTTCAGCTTCCGCTTATCTTCCAAATCATCTCTCTCAAATGGAGGATTGGTACAGTAAATGGTGGTTTAAAATCAACCAAACCAAATCTATTCATACAACTTTCAGTTTTCACCCTTAGGCAAGCTCAATATCCAGCTGTAACTCTCTATGACATCCAAATTCCCTCAACCCCTACGGTTAAATATCTCGGACTTACACTCGATCGCCGTCTCACTTGGGCACACCATATTAAAACAAAACGGTCACAGCTGAACTCCCGTCTACGCATGCTTAAAACACTCCTCATTAACAATAAACACTAAGCTACTATTGTACAAATCCCTCCTCAAACCTATTTGGACCTACGGCATACAACTTTGGGGCAATGCCAAAATCTCAAATCTTAAAAAAATCCAAACTTTTCAAAATATTACACTTAGAAAAATTACAAACTCTCCCCTTTACATATCAAATCTCACCCTCCACACTGATCTCCGTCTAAAAACTGTCCAAGAAGAAGCAAAACACTTCTATAAGCGTTTTCATGATCGTCTCATATCTCATACAAATCCATTAATCCGCGAATTAGCGTCAAACTAAATTCCTGATAATCCTCATTGACGACTAAAAAGAAAACGGTGCAGAGATCTCCTTAACAACTAAAAAAAAAAAAAGCCAATAGGAAGTGTCACTACTGGGTGGCTTCTTCCAACAACTCATTCACGTCATTGTAAATTAGCCCATATTCTTATTGTGCCTCTGGGTACAGATTGTATATTTCTTATAAAAGTTTAAAAAAAAAGAATTTAAAATTTAAAACAAGATTCCACGTAACCAGTTAATTCTGTTACCAAAAAATACAGAATGACAGTTCATTTTTATAGTCATTTTAAATTCAAATTTGGATGAAATTACATAATAAAAAACCTAGAATACCTAGGTATTTTAAGGTACGTCGTCCTGGCACCCGTAAGTCATCATAATCCCCCCTTACCTATCTCATTTTTTTGTACCCGATTTGTATCCACTTGAACCCCCCTTAAAAATATTTGTATCCCTCTCCTTTTTACGGAAAACCAAATCCCCCGTCGGGTGCTGTGACGACGTCGTCCTGGCACCCGGAACCACCAAAAGTCAACCGATCGATCCCGGACATATTTCATTTTTTTGTACCCGATTTGTATCCATTTGAACCCTCCTTAAAAAAATGTTTACCCTTCTCCTTTTTACGGAAAATCTAATCCCCCGTCCGGGTGCTGTAAAAACGTCGTCCCGGCACCTAGCGTCTGCTATTTGAACACGCAGTGCTTGGTGTTTTTAAAAATCTTTATTTTTCGGTTTATCCACTTAATTGTAATTACTTTAAGATCAAATTACATTAGAACCTAATTATTAGGTGATTATTCGCCCGTAGATATGATCTACAATATTTAAAATATATTTTTTGGGTGATATAAGTTATGACTTTTCGGGTTCATATAATTATTAGGTGTTTACAACCTGCTCACACTGCTCGTGGTTAAATGATAGATTTCATAATATAGCACTATAGTATTCGGTCCTGGTACCTATATTCAATTTTTTTTTTTTTTTTTAATTGATCTCTATTAAGCCCGACGACTATGGCCATTAGCTGATTGTGGGGTTTTTTGTGGGGTTTGGAACGGTAAGGTTGAAACACGTGTGTTGTGGTGGCAGAATTTCTAATGGGGCACCCGTAGGTTTCTGCCATGCCCCGGTAGGGGGATGGCGGCCTTTTGCTCCAGAAATCATGACTTTCCCGGAGCGAAAAATCACCGGTAGCTGGGTTCGAACCGTCCCCCCTAACTTTGTTTTATTTCACTAAAAGAAATGTATAATATTCAAGTTTTTAAACAAAATCACGTTTTTGATATAGAATCAACTGCAAAACTCCATTATAGAACTATTATTACATTATTACTTATAATTATAATAACTAAAACTACTTCGAGCAAAATAAAATGATTTGGTTTTGGAACCAACAAAATTAACTTTTTCAAATGTATAGTGAGGTTTCGGTGGAATCGAAAACTGTATGTTTTTCACTTATAAATAACAATGTTCCAGTTTTACAATAATTTGAAAAGACTTTTAATTTATAGTGTTTTTAAAATACTAAATTAGTTTTTTTTTAATTTATAATTTTGGTTCATCTTTTGGTTGGTATGTACCTACCTCACTTTCTTAGTATAAGAATTAGAAAAAAATGTTTGGTCATTTGATTTAGTTTACAAATAAATCTTCATTTATTCCTTAAAAATAGCAGAAAATCCAAACTTGTGCACTATATAGTTTGTTTTATCGATCCGGATATCATTTAAGATGTATTTTTGTGAGTCATCTTGACACCTACATAACTCCTAGTCAGTCATCATTTTCTATCTTTAACCAGTTTAACCAATTTTATAGTAAATATTTTTGTAGTAAGCAGTTGTAAATACCTTTATCAATCCCATAATCTTCAAGTTTATGAATCCAGAATGTTATAAAAGTAGTTATTACTTATTACATCTCAAGAAATTTGTAGGTACTACATATTTACTAAGCCCTCGACAAGTTCCTACAACCATTGATTATTCTAGTGATTAATTATTAAACAGTTATTCTTGCAACTAAACAATTTTTAAAATTTAAAATTCTAAGCTTATGTACAAAGGGTGGCAGTATAATGAACTAGTAATGTGTATTAGTTATTAGTTTTAGTTAGGTATTACTAATAACTAATATATTACCCACTTAATAATTTTCATAGATCTTATCGCAAAAATAAAATATTCTGTACATCATGTTTATAACTTTACAGTTTACCTTGACTATATCAATATCATAACTAATAGTGTATAATCAGTGTATAGAGTCTATACTATAAAATATAGACCATGATTTATCATTGAATTAACATTCAACAGATCTGGTACACTTGATACTTTAATACAAAATTATAAAATATGTCCGGGATCGATCGGTTGACTTTTGGTGGTTCTGGGTGCCAGGACGACGTTTTTACAGCACCCGGACGGGGGATTCAATTTTGAATAAGAGTGAGTGGGCTACAAAATTTTTTGAGGAGGGTTCAAATGGATACAAATCGGGTACAAAAAAATGAAATATGTCCGGGATCGATCGGTTGACGATCGAAAGGTCGGTGGTTCCGGGTGCCAGGACGACGTCGTCACAGCACCTGGACGGGGGATTTGGTTTTCCGTAAAAAGGAGAGGGATACAAATATTTTTAAGGGGGGTTCAAATGGATACAAATCGGGTACAAAAAAATGAGATAGGTAAGGGGGGATTATGATGACCTACGGGTGCCAGGACGACGTACCTGGTATTTTAGTTATTTTGTTGAGATTGTATAATATTATTCGTGGGTGCTTGAAACTTCTAAAGTACACTACCTATTGTCTATTATATATCTATGATAGTATCAGGGTTTGTTGTTGATGTATAACGCGTTATAAGTACCTAATGGATATTGTGATGTGATTAATTTGGAATTCATTATAGGTAAATTTTTTTTAATACCATAAATAAGTATATAATATGTCTTACACCTACACTGACATATACCGTCCCGCTCAGAATCGTTTTTCTTATACAATGATATTATATCATTGAATTCAAATTTAATACCATCCATTACACAGTGACCCACTTGTAACCTACTGTACAGCAGAGCAACTTTTTTTTTATTATTTTAGAAAATTTACAATTTGTATTACATGACACAATATGTAAAATAGATGGCTGACATAACACTATATACATACACACAAGACACAAAATAACACATGAAACACAAGATGAGGGAAATCATCAAGCCATGGTACCCTCCAGTAAAAGCAATCTTAAAATAGCAAATGATAAAAAAAATTTGACCAACAATTAATATTCAAATTAAATACATATTTTATAATTTTATCTATTTGCATAATATGGACTCTACAAAATACTGCATAGTTAATAAAATAATGTAAAATTACATACTTATTGTTATTAATTATATACATTTCAAAATTATTTTCCTTAAGTTTATCATGTATTTGCCTAATTGCCTATATTGGCTATATTATAATGTAATAATGTCTATATTAAATGTATACAATTTAGCTTTATGCTTGATTGGTAAAACCATCGATTACAAATACTAATATTTATAATCAATGATAAAACATACTTGTCGACTCATTATGATTAGCTACGGATGATGAGAGGAATTCTTTGTTCTACCAATATCATAAAATATATGCTGCGACGGTATCCGGACAATTTCCCCCCGGACATTTTCCCCCCGACTGTTTTTGGCGTAGTAGGACATTTCCCCCCCGAAAAATGTTCCGATGCGGACATTTCCTCCCCTTTTTTTATTTATTTTTTTTTCATAAATATAATCAATTTTACCTACTACAATTAACTTTATAAATGTTTACTATAAATTTCATTTTTTTTTTTCATAAATATAATAAAAACCTAAAGTAATTGTGTATAGGTAAGTAAAATAGGTTAAAAATTTCATTTTTTTTTTCATAAAGGTATTTTCCCTTGTAAATATTTTCTAATATTTAAATTCCCGTCTAATATTTTCTTGGGTAGTACTTTCATGTTTAATATTTTCCTAAATTAAATTTTCATCGATTTTTAATTCTTAAGAATAATCTCTCTCTAAAATACACCTTCCCGAATTCGATTTTAGTAAGAAGTGATTTCCAGTTAATATTTGTTCCTATCACAAAAGCATTTCCGACAAATATTTTCCTGAATTTAATTGTTACTGACGAACATTTTCCCAAAAATTACGCGCCACCGGGCCTCGTCTCACGAGCATGTCACCGTAATTGGGATTCTGGAACTATTGCAGTGAATTCCGCTTAATGTGATCTCACTGCAGGCTTATATAATTAATATATTATATTTAATATAATCAAAATGGCCCGAACCAATGTGATCACATTAAGCGGTACCTCACCGTATACATTATTATACTTAAGGCAAAATAACAAATGTGAACGAATGTCACCCGCAACATACCTAAAACGTACTATACGTCTATACGTAATACTATAATATATGTTTAATGTCCGTCTAGTCCGATGACCGAAAGAGCAGACGCGCACTTATCGATTTTACCTAGTTTCGGCATGTTATCATGGGATGTGTGATGGTCGGGCACACTATAAAATATCGATGTGGCCGTGGGCCAACCCACTCAACTGTCGACATCTAAAATGTTTAGATGAAAGTTGTACGCCCGCTAAGCGTGAGGGGGGCAACGGGGAATATTTGCACTGGGCAGCCAATTTTTGATACATTTAGGGAGCAGGCAGGCACCGGTGTCTATTATAAAAATACCTAACGTTTTATTTTTTTTTGGTAAGAATTTGTTTGAGTAGGTACCTAAACTTTTTGCATTGCATGACTATATGATACGGTCATATGCGTCATTTATTCATTTTGTCAATCGATAATAATTGATAACTATTAATTTTTTTATAGTTTAAATGTTGACAATAATTAAAACAATGTATCATTTTCTGTGTTCTTAACAACAATACAACATTTTCATAACTAAACAATTTTTTTTTTTTTGGGTGAGGTGTACAATAATGTTGAGCCAGAAAGCAAAAGTGTGAATACGGCCCTGGCGCTAAACTTAAACAAGAACTGTCCTACACAAAGAACATTGGTATTTGGTGCAACTATATAGAGATGACAATGTATAGGGGTGTACCTACTATTAGAGAACCGTTTTTATGACGCATCGTCAACAATAGTTTATTTTTAAATAGTACGCCCAAGCCCTGTTTATTCTAAATCTAAACATACAGGTAGGTGTATTCATTATTATTTATTTCCATAGCATTATGTTTTTCCATTTTTGCATCTCCACGTCTTTTCCTACTAACTTTTGCAATTTAAATCTGGTCTTTTTAATTATAATATTTATGGGCAAATTCACTACGAATCGTAATTTTTATTACCTGCTGTATTCCCGGACCTATTTTCCATCACAATAAATTCAAACAAAATATTTAAACATTTTAAACTATTGAAAAAAAACCACGCCGCTTCTTCTATAATTCTATATTATGTAGTATGTTTCGAGTGTACCCCTGCATTCAGCATGTCTGCTTGTGCACAATTTTAATTCAATGACAAATCGTAGTGTATTGATACTGCAGTGCGAAGGAGACGGGGAGGTCGGTGCATCAGCAAGTGATGAGGAGAGGTGGGCCCCCCCTCCGTAGATACCCCACCGACATATTTTGTTATTATAGAATTTTTTTTAATTCAGTAGTTTCAGAAACAGGTGAAATTTCAATTGTTTTTCCCAAGGGTCCCAGATAAACAAAAATACCAATGTATGCCAAATAGACTCGTGACTATCCCCCTCTTAGGCAATCGTTTACTTCTTATCAGATTTTTAAGCCCCGTTTTATTGATACATCCATCAAACATTCAAACCTATTATTTAATTTCTTTTACCGTGATAAATACGTATTGACATCAAAACATAAAACATTAACAATAAAATAGATTTCATTAATAGTTGTAGCGTATAGCACAATATGGAAATTATGGAAATAATATGAAATTCTCCTCATTTACGATTTACCCATCAACATGAAAAAAGTAGGATGAAGGTACCAACTACTACCTATTTACAAAATATTTTCGTCATTCAACCACTGAACCACGGCCAGACTTTTTAAAATTTTAAATTCGAGCAGCACAATATCAAAACATATCCCCATATGTATGGGAACAATTTCTTGACATTTGCAGTCAGTGATAATTTCATTAATTACCACAACAAAGTGTCCATAAACAGCCACGTTTCACATATTAACCAACCTTGAACACAAAATTTAATACTTGAGGCAATAATAAATTAAATTATGAGACAAAAATAATATTTATTTTATGTTTTTATTGTATAATTGATTAGACACGTATCTATACTTTTTGATCCAAGTAAAATAATACACGTAGAAAAAACCCTTACGACAATTATTGACTACACACAGATTATATAAAATTACACATACAGTTTGGTTGAAAAATAAGTTTGCTTAGTAAATAATTTCTACAATGATATACATTCTTACTCAAAAAAATTCGTACACTTAACATAATATTTGGGTATTATTTATACAATGTCAATGAAGTTGAAAAAATATTTACAAATAGCGTAACAGGTATTAAAGTGCCTTTTTAACAGTAAATAACAAAAATATAGTACAATGATTATTTGGTGTTAAAAATAAATTATATATATATATATGTATATTAATATAAAAATGTAATACACAGAACAAAACCCATGCCTATTATAAGTATAAAAATTATATACAATATGTATTGATACCAAGAATTAGGTAGGTATGTAATTGTTTCGCCAGCCATCGGCAGTATAGGTACCAGTCTTTATATAATATTATGTATTCATTAAAATATATTGACTTCCAAATGGTTTGGTCACTAAAAGTTCTTTGTATAAATTAAATAAATAGAAAAACAACAGGTTTTACTCAACAACTCCAAAAGCTCAATAACTTAATTATAGGAACCTAAATTAGACTTCATCATCATCGTCCTCTTCCTCTTCTTGTTCTTCATCATCATCATCATCATCTTGATCTTCGACACCATTTTCCTCTACATCTTCTTCGTCATCATCTGCTTCAACCTGCTCCGTATCTTCTTCGGCATCAACATCGTCATTTTGTTCATCATCGTCGTCGTCATCTTCTTCAGCATTCTGTTCCACGTCTTCATCATCTTCTACATCATCATTTTGTTCATTATCATCATCATCATCCCCATCGTCGTCATTTTGTTCGACGTCTTCCTCCTCCTCCTCCTCCTCCTCGTCATCATCATCGTCTCCTTTATTTTCTGTTTCAGCATCTCCGCCGTCTTCTACCTCCTCCTCTTCTTCTTCTTCTTCTTCCTCTTCAATTTGTTCGTCTAACATGTCATCATCCATTTCTTGACACAAATCTTTACCTTTGCATAATTTACTACCCGGCCCATGGCCTAATATATGTTTCTCTCCATATGACTTTGAATTAAACACCAATTCACACTCATCGCAATGGAATTTCGGGAACGCTGGTGGTGCAGTTGAATGTATAATACGGTGTTTTTGGAGTTTTGAAAATGCATTGTGATTGCGACCACAGACATCACAAGCAAATAATGACAAAACAGTGGCATTCGGATGGTGATTGTCTAAATGTAAAGCTAGCTCGTCATAATTTTTAGTTATCTTACAGCAAATACCACAAACGAATGCAGCTTCGGTGCGATGAGCTCTTATTAAATGTTGCCAAAAATGTTTCAAACTTATCCATTCTTTTTTGCATATACCACATACAGTCTTATTACTTTTTGGTGCAGGTGGCTGTTGTTCTTTGCGATCAGTTTCTTCTTCCATATAACTGTCTTCAATAATCGAATGCTCTTCTCGTTTGTGATCATATAGATCTGTTTCAAATCTAAAGCTTTTGTAGCAAACCGTACAAGAATGTAATTTTCTTAGCCTCTTTGTGTTTATATCTGAAGTAACATCGTCTATATCTCGTTTCAAACTTTCCTGTTGCTCTTCATTGAAACCGAGCTCAGCAAGTTCTTTAGGAAGACCATATAGCTTGGGAGTTTTTGGTTTTGGTTCTATTGGTTTTTTCACAGGGGTAGTTACTTTAGGGAAATCCTCTTTTGCTGGATGATTTTCAATGTGATCTTTAAGTTTGTCCATATCACTGAATACTTTCCAACAGATTTTACAAGGTTTTAAATTTTTTCCATGAATTTTATCTATGTGTTCCCCAACTTTACTACCAAGAGTAAACATTTTTCCACAAATCTGACAAATATTTGACTTGGAAAATGTCTGAGGGTGTGCTTCATGTAAATGTTTTGATAAACCATCATTGTCAACACATACTTCCATACACACACCACATAAGTACTGAGTGTTTCCTTTGTGTCGCTGCCTCAAGTGTTTTCTATAGGTTTTCTTATTTGAGTGCATATCTCCGCAAAATTCACAAACATATGAAAATACTTTACGAACATGATCACGTTTATGTTTCTGGCAATCGACTTTAGTTCTCATAACTTTGTCACAACCTTCAACATCACAACACAACTCAGGGTCATTTCCATGTTTGTCTCTGATGTGATCCATTAGTAACATTTTATTATCAAAGTGTTCACCAGTTTTATCCTCGGAACATATCTCGCAGTACTGAACTAAGTGGCTATGTTTTAAATGTCTGTTTAAGTAAGTCTGATATTCAAACGTTTTACCACATTTTGTACAAGGATAATGACCTTTTTCTTTGGGTATTGGCATTGCATCTCTTTTACCTTTGCAGTATTTAAGATGTTTCTTCAGTAAACTTCTAATCCTAAACACTTTATCACATCTTATACATTGGTGAACAGCATTTAATTCTGCACAAATACTATTATTTGACTTGTCTATAAGCTGATCCACAGGATCAGAATGATATTTTATCATATGTCTTTTGAGGTGAACTTTAGAAGCAGATGTGCGTGCACATAAGCTACATGTGACGTCTGGATGACCTTTGTGTTGTCTACTAACATGCTTCCATAAATGATTATTGCCACTATAGTATTTTGAACATAGATCACATACATGCAATTGATGGTCATTCTTTCTGTGTTCAGATATCTCTTCAACAGTTTTAAATTCAGTATCAGGACACAACGTACACTTAAGATTCACTTCAGTTAATTGATCTGTTACAAAGTGAGATACCTGATCTTCAACATTGTGAATTGATCTATGCCTCATCATTTTTGACCATTTGGTGTAGGTGCGTCCACATATATCGCAATAAATAGCATTCTCTTTAGACACTAAAGGCTCATGTTTCTCTTTAATATGTTCTCTAAGTGTTGGTACATCCACATGAACTTTCAAACATATACCACATAATAAAGGCATACATTCAGCATGTACAGCCATTATGTGTTTATAAAAATCATTTCGATTAGGCCATAATCGCCCACATACTTCACAGGTATTAGGAAGTTCACCTTGGGTTTCGTGATGAGATTGATGTTCAATTTGTAAAGATTGTGACACAAATAATTTTCTACAGTCTGGTTTTGGGCATATAAGTGTTTCATTAGTACCGTGCTGTTTAAGCACATGCCACCATTTTTCAGTACGAGAACCACATGAATCACCACATAATTCACAACGATTCACAAAACTATTTTGAGAAGAATTTCCAGTGGTTGTTACAGCTGTTGTAGTAATCATATCATCACAACCAGTCATTAAATGAACTGAAGACATGTGTCGTAAAAGTTTTTCTTCACTTGGAAATACTTTGTGACATACTTGACAACTAATTGTGTAATGTTCATTATTTGAAGACTTGGTCGGATGAAAATTATTATTGATTATTATTAATTTATCAGGATCGATAATTTGACCATCATTATCGTATACTGTGTGGATGACTACGTGTCTCATCATTTTTTTCTTGGTATCATGTTGCCGTGCACACACCTGACATCTATATCTACGTTGTACGGAGTCTGCAGTATCACAATTTTTAGGGTGTTGGATATTTACATGTTCCATTAGAGATTTACTATCAGTGCAGATTTTCATACATACTCCACATGTCACTGCAGCTTCCTGTTTGTGACCTCTGACCATATGTAACCAAAGACTAGCTTTGTCTTGAAATTCTCTAGTACATACTTCACAAAAAAACACAGTTTCAGCTTCCATCATACTTTCAGCAAGTTCTTCATCTTCTCCCAAATGTCCATTTAATTTATGTAAATCTGAAGGTTCAATACCATGCACTTCAGATATATGTTGACTTAAATCAATTTTATTACTAAAATTTCGTTCACATAACAAGCAGGATTGACGAAGATTTTCTTGTTTTATCTGAGAAAGCAGAAAGTGATCACTTGGTCCCGGTGGTTCAATTTCATTTTCTCGAGCTACTTTTCTCGGATTAGCATTTTTACGACGACTTCCAGAATCCGATTGTGATAAACTTCCTCCCTATAAATATAATTACACATATTAGATTGGTAACATAATAAATTATTAAATAAAACCAAACAATACAAATCAGGCATCAAAACTGTTTCATATATTTTTTAATATTTAGCTTTTGTTTTTTAATTTTTCAGTTTCTACTTTCGAGTTCTTATATAATACGTCGACTTTCATAGTTTTAACCATAGATCTATAAACTAAAACTTAGTTAGCACATTACCGATTTAAAATTGGATCTCGGTTTTTCCCTTGGAATATTATTGATGATACAGTTACCAGCATGAACTCCAATCTAAAATTAATAACAACGATCAAATTTTAAACACAGAAAAAAATATGACCCAGTATTTAACTAGGTAAGGTACCTCTAAAAAATCCATTGGGTTTGGAGAATCTTCTCGTATACTATTATTGTTTGTATGGCTACTTATTATGGCACGTTGCTGCATCATTTTTTGATGCATTGCCTGCTGTTGTTTTTGATACTCTGTACGGCTATCATTAGCAAAATATTGCATTTTGTTTAGTGGCGGGGGCGCTCTTTGAACTAGTTGCTTTTGACTCAGTCGTTGAGCTTTTAAGAATTGTTGTAATTGCATAGATGCTGCAGGTTGCTTGGAAGGCCATATGGCTGGTTTTAAAGGAGGAGGTTCGCTTTTAATTTTCCTTGGTTTGGGAGGAGGATTTGGAGAAACAGCAAAAATTGATACCTACAAACACGCACATTTTAGTTTAATTTAATTTGAGCATATTTTTAAATAAAAACAAATTGATTTCAATAGAAAATGTCTTAAAAAATTCTGTTACTAAAAACAAATACTTTTTAGATAAGAATAGGTATAGATTTTTTACTTACTTCTGGTTGAATGTGATGTAATCGTGACATTTTATTATTTTGTGTAGACCGATTATATTCCTAAAACAAATAAAAAATTATATTATGATTTCACTATTAAATAAATTGCAAAAATAAACATTTTACAATATTTAAAATAGTTAAGAAATGTTCTCAACAAACATGTTTACTGGTTTAATATAGAAAGTAAAACACAATAAAGTTTTCCCTTAAGTAACAACAGTACTTTGTTATAATATACTAAAACAAACCAAAAGTTTTTTATGAATTTTGTAATATCAGAAGTAAAATATTTTAAATTTTCATCAAAAACTTCTTCACTAGATATAGGTTATTTCTATTAGATGTTATTGGTGATTTATAAATTAAGAGTTAAATGATGATGAAAACATTTTTTTTAAATTTTCATTAATTTAAAAAATTTTAATTGGAACCTATCTATTTGATAAAAATAAGACAACATTTTTTTTTGTTTAGATAATTAGGTAAATTAATTACAAAACATACCTAGGGTATTATTTACCACAATATTTCTTAGGTTTGTTGGATACAGGTATGATTTATGAATACCTGTAAGCAGTGGCGTGGTGAACATTTATAAACCTTGATGCCCAGCATATATTTCAGTACCTACCCCTTCTTTATCCCCTTAATATAATATATAATACATATAATTATTATGGAACTGTAAATATTTTAATTTTTGTTGTATGTTATTGGTTACCATAATGTACCCAAATACCCCACCCCAAAAAAAAAAAATCACCATGACGCCTAGGCGTCATAAAACCCCATTCACCACGCCACTGCCTGTAAGGTATAAGAATTACCTAATTACCCATAAATAAATAAATCAAACTTGTAAAATGTCTATGTAGAATAATATATATAAATAAATACAATACTTTAAGGTTATCACTTACAATTAATGATATAAATGGAGAAATAAAACAATTGTTAGTACCTAGTTACTTGTAGTCACAAATAAAAAATTTTAGTTTATTAGTATACATTTATTAGGAGTTTGTTCCAATATTCATTGTATGTAACTGATGGTTACCTGTGTATGATATTTACTAATTAGTAATTAGTAAGTACCTGAATATTACCTATGTAAAAATGATATATATATAATATAGCCAATATATACAGAACTAAAGAACTTGTTATAATAGGTCTGTTGAATTAACATGTAAAAGTTAAAGTTAAAATAATTATTTATAAACCATAATATAATTTTAAGATAAGTTTATTCAATCAATTATAATGAAAATTAAATTATTTAAAGTCGTAAAAAGTTAAAAAAATAAAAATACAAATTTACTATACTTTTAGTATTTACCACAAATTAAGATGTATATCTTTATTCGTGGTATTTACGTTAACTATTTTATAAGTTTCTTGTATTTAAAAGGTAATCATTTTTTTACAATTAACGTTTATAGATTGGTTTGTTCAAATCTAAATTGGGGAGTAACTAAACGCATTTTCAAAAATCATTTGAAAATGTTGTCTAAAATTATGGTAATTCACTTATTGGGGAAGTTAAAAAAAATTCATGGTATTTATTATCACACTAAATGATAATGAAATCGGTATATTTACGTATATTATTATACTAATAAAATAATAACAATCGTTTTCGGAGAATCGTGATAACAATAATAATAGGAAGGCGGCGGCAACAACAGCAGCTGGCAGCTGCTGTATATCATCATTATACATAAATTTACTATGAAATCTTACACGCGCGCGCGGTGCTTGAAATGTTCGGAATACGATTATTTCCCTCTAAAACACGATGGCGTGATGATAAAAATGAAAAATTCAAATTTTGGTAAGCCTAGATGTTATCTTATCAATAATAATTGATAACATAACACGAAAGAATTAATAAATAATAATACCTATATAATTGATTTTAATGTTATTATAAATATTGTTAATAGATACCACAATTAGGCAAGAGCAGTGTATTGTGCCGATTACCGAGTGACTAACGGCGATTTCGAGAAGAAAAAAAATTTCACGACCGCCCCGACGAGTTTTTACCGATTACCGAGTGAGATTCGCATAACAAACTGGCCCAGTCGTTCGCGACACCGTTGACGACGACAGCACCGCAGCCGTCGCCGTCGCCGCAGTAGCAGACGGCCCACACACTCGTTTCCCTGGAACAATTCCACCGTGTCCGGACCAGAAGGAGGTGCAGCCGGCCGTCTGTTCGTTCCGGATACACGCACACGCGGCACACCACTCCCGCTCGGAGTGAAAAATTATATACCTATACAACGTGTAAAAATCCTGTAGCGTATCATCAACCGCACAACGCTAGCAGGCGGCAGGTGTATTGCGTTAGTATTTTCACGCGCATAACGAATTAGCTGCAGCAGGTCGTCGGGAGCGAGAGGGCGAGCGGGCGGGCAGGCGGTCAGGCATCGACGGCACTGCATGATACAGAGAACGAGAACCGAAATCCAGTTGCCGCCTCCGGTCGTGTCCCCCGTGGCCCCTTGGACGAACGATTCCCTACCGCACTGCCACAGCCGCCCAACACTCCGCCGCCCGCCGTCCACCTCGTTTCGCCAAACGACTGCTTCACCACTCCTAGGCGGTCACCAACGTCGTCGCCGTTCCACATTCTACGCGCCGCGCCACATCCGTAACGCCGATGGTGTAGTATTTAGGTCACCTTCAAGCGCGCGGACAAGAGTAAAAAAAATCCCGAGCGCCACGTCCGGTCCCTTGCGTCGGTTGTGACCGTCGCTCGAGCTCCCGAAAATTATTGGGTCGAGCTAGTGCGGAGTCCTCGAAAAGGACCAGGGAGTACACCCGAGACACGAATCGCGAACATGATCGCAAAAAAAAAATAGCTTCCAAATAATTGCAAAATACGTTACCTTTGCGCGAGGCGGCAGCTATCCGTTTCGGGCGAAGTCTGATTATGTGTCCAAAGTCACTGCCGAGTGACGACGACGACTAGTAATGCGGTGCCACTCACGGTGACGTGCGCGGGCGGGAAGGTAGTGGTGGCGATGGTGGTGGTGGCGGCGGCAGCGGTGGCGGTGTGTCGTCACTGTCGTGCGGCGGGGCCCCTTACATAACTGGCCCACGTCCAAAGTCGGCCATTTGCACGAGTGTGGATATCCGGCGGCGGTGGCCGCCCGGGCGTGGACGGGGATGACGGTGGACCGGGCCCGTCGTACGGACGACGGACGGACCGGTGGGCAGCTGCAGCCGCAGGAGCACCCGCGAACTTGGGTATCCGGCGCGGACGACGGGCACGGCGAGGCGTCTGCTTCAGACCGAAAGACGGGACATGGGTCCGACGTCGTGGACACGGAAGCGAGGATCACCGGAGCACGGCGCCCAAACAAGATCGTCAAGTCGCGAAACGGCGAAACCGAATGACATATTATTACTAACTGCTTTTACCTTTTTTTTCCCCGTCGGCCGTCTGTACTCTGTAAACCGATGTAAACGGAACCACGATTCCACGATACGGTCGGCAGGATAGACGAGGGGAGAGAACCATTGGCGCTCATACCAACCAAACTCGCGCCGACGGATGTGTCCCCGCCAGTGGTCGCGCACCACTGGACCGGGCGCAGTGTGGCCAACGGTTTCACTGTCGCAGCAGCAGCCTATCACAGAATAAATGAAAATGTTTAATCAATTCTGTGTGCCCATCATCAAGATAAAGAATATATAAATAAAATTTTTTTATTATATTTAATAAAAAAGTGTATTCTTTACCTCGATGGAGCCTATAGTGATTTTATCACTCATTATTGAAAACGAAGCCACATCTGTCATTGTGTCATCTAGAGGGAAAGTGGGAAACCTATTAGAATGTTGGCCCTGTGTGAGTAAGTATTGGAGCAACTAAAGAGGGTGTACGTGGTTTTGTATATCCCCTAAAAATAAATGCATTTTTCATCATACAGTGGAACCTCGATAAGTCGAAAACCTTGATAAGTCGAAAAAAATTCCATCCCCTTGCGAAAACCTCGATTACTCGAAAAAAAAACTATAGATAACTCGAACATTCTGTGCTCCGAATATGACGGATAATGACAGATAATTTTATAAACATTTATCTAATCAGCTTGTCCGTTCCGATAATTTTATCTAATCTTCATTGTTTCAATGAAGCAAGCAACAGCAGCTCATATTGCTAAGGACATTCACCGAACAATTGAGTAATGTGGACGATAAAGTGTACTCTGCTTTAAATGTAATAGAAAATACAATTGATAATAGTAAATTTCAAATTTTAAGTCAAAGTAAAATAATAAATTATCTTTTATAAAGTATTATATTTTTTTGTAATAATTTTTTTATTTAAATAATCTGTATAATCACATTTTTTTACATTGTTTATACATAATATATACTAAGTACATAATAATTAAAAACTTTAATACATACATACATTTTTAAAACTCTTTAAGTCGAATTTTTTTTCTAAAACCTTGATAACTCGAAAACCTTAGTAAGTCGAAAACCTTGATAAGTCGAAAAAATTGCATTTCCCTTGAATTTCGACTTATCGAGGTTCCACTGTATTTTGATTATTTTTATGTGAATATTATCAATAAATACAAAAATGTTGTACTATACCTATGATGACACTATGACGGTATACTCCATGTTGAAGAATATGAATCTAGGACGTTTCCCCCCCCCGGACAAAAAAAATAAATATTAGGTAAATAATAATAATAAACAATGCAAATAAATAAATGTACAAATGATTAAATTAATATATAAATATAATTGTATAAATGTAAATAAATGTACTATTTGCTTGTACTGTTAGAAACAATACCTTAAATAATACTGTCATCGGTATTCGGTTGTAATACTTGCTTGACAACAATTTTCATTATTTTTAGATTGTTTTATACAATTCCAACGTATCCATAATTTAAAACGTTTTTGTTTAACAAATACGAAATTTTGAAATATGATTTTCTTACCACCTCTTTTTGTTTCATTTATTTCTATTATATCCATTATAAAATGCACAAGTACTAACTGTTTACGCACAATGTTACGAACTATACTAACAACTAGAGACATAAAAGCAAAAAGGTGGGCAAGTGGGTGTCGCTCTGCTGTACAGTAGGTTACAAGTGGGTCACTGTATAAGGGATGATATTAAATTTGAATTCAACGATATAATATCTTTGTATAAGAAAAACGATTCTGAGTGGAGACAATATGACAGTCTAGGTATAAGACATTATATACATATCTATGGTATTAAACAAAAAATTGACCTATAATAAATTCCAAATTAATCATATCACAATATCCATTAGGTACTTATAACGCGTTATACATCAACAACAAACCCTGATACTATCATAGATATATAATAGTACACTTTAGAAGTTTCAAATACCCACGAATAATATTATTCAATCACAACAAAATAACTAAAATAGTTATTTTAGTTTTTTTAATATGTAATTTCGTCCAAATTTGAATTTAAAATGTCTGTAAAAAATAACTGTGTTCATATATTTTTTAGATTTTTTGGTTACAGTATGAACTATTTATGAGAACCTTTATTTTAAATTTTCAATCCTTAGCTATGAAAACTGAACATTTTATAATTTATTAATTACAATGATTGATAAATTATCAATGGTAATTTTCGAGATTTTGATAAACTTTGTAAAAATTTGATTTTTAAATGCTTATAAAAAAAAATTGTGCCATGTATTTTTAATATTTTTCAATTGCTATTATAAAAATATATCAGGAGCCTTGTATTAAATTTTTATACTTTTTCGCCCAATAGATAAAACTTTATTGATATTTATAGAAAAAAAACTAAAAAAATTTAAAACTGAAAATGTCCGTAAACAGCTCAAAAAGAGTCAAAATATTTTCAAAATTGTAAAGTGTATAGGAAATACTAATATGAACATTCAGTGAAATTTTCATATATCTACAGTTATTCGTTTTTGAATTACAACAAAATAAGGAAATCACTACAAGAGAAATCGAGTGAATATCCAATGTTGTAAAAATTTGAATTTCAAACCCTCATAAAAATTTAATTTGACTTTCCGGTAGATTTTTTTTTTATCTAAATAATCTTATAATGAATCTTGTATTTCATTTTAAAACCTTAGATTTAAAAAGAAAAATTTTTATGAATTCTTAACTCTTAAGTCAAAATAATTTGCTAATTTTGGTGATTTTTCCATATTTTGTCAATTTTTGAACTTTAAATGCTTATAAAAAAAAATTGTGACTAAGGATTTTTAATATTTTTCATCTGCCTTTGAAACAATATACTAGGAGCCTTCTATTAAATTTTCAAGCTTTCGAAACCAACAAATAAAATTTTATTGATATTTTTAGAATAAAAACTAAAAAAAATGGAAAATTAAAATGTGCCTAAACAGTTCAAAATAAATCATAATATTTTAAAAATTGAATGGTGTATAGAAAATGCAAATATAAACAACCAGTGAAAATGTCATGTATTATGTACGTTCATTTGTTTTAGAGTTACACCAAAAACTAAAATCGATTTTTTGGAAAATAGAATTCCCGTTATTCCTTAATTTGTATGTGTTTAATCCCGGCGCTTGTGAAAACTATTTGGAATTTTAAAATTTGACCTCCCGAATGCACCATCTAGATTCACTTTCCAATCGAAAAAGATACTGAAGTTGAAAATCGAAGCATTATTTCGACTACTTATCGTGCACACAGACACAAAAAAAAAAAATAAAAAAATAAAATAAAAAAAAAACACACATCATTGTAAAATCAATAAAATTCATCGTTCCACCCAGAATCTAAAAATGTTGTTACTAGTTTAGATAATTTGAGGTAGGTTTATCAATCATTAACCATTAAATTGGGTAATAAATAAATAAGGTGAATGATGATAATCGATAGATGCCGCGATATGATATATTGCTATATGATATTATTGTATTATCAATTATTATTATTATGATGATTGTATATTTCGGGTAAATCCAAAGAACCTATTTTCAAACCTATTATTATGTGTAAAAAAAATTTATATTGAGTCTGGGGGGGGGGCGTCCAGGTACCGAAGAATATAGGTAGGTACTTCACTGTTCCCAGCTATAACATAATATGAAATAATCGTTACGTTATTTAATTTTGTATAAAACAGGTCACAGATTATATTGACGAGATAACTGGGTAACGACAAAATTTTTCGCAGTTCGCTCAATATCGTTTTTAGTATATAATATCATTGAATTCAAATTTAATACATATATTAAAGTGGCCCAGTGGTAAATAAAGAATTTTTTTTTGGGGGGGGGGGAGGGGGGTTGATCAATAACATATTTCATTACGAAAGAAAAATCATAATATCTGCAAAATGAGTATTTAAAAAAAAAACCATATTTTAAATTGTTCAAAGGGCGACTAGTGACTACCTTATAGTTTCCTATTTTTTTTTTTAACTTGATAGGCAAGAATCAGTGGCGGATCCAGTGGGCAAAGCTGTATTTTAATTCTACGGTTTTCTGATAAATTAACACAACAAATTCCACTATATTATTATGATGACTGCAGGCCGTAGGGACATTTATTTTTTATTTCTTCATCAAGTGTAAATCAAGTGGTAAATCATATATATTAAATTTTAAATTTTAATCCGAGATTTCATTGATTTGAAATCAACGTAACCATGGTGAATAGGTGCAAATACGCATACCCACATTTGATATCACGCATTCACGCGCACGATTGGTACAACCGTGATCACTAGCAATTTATATCACCGGTAGTTTAGTGATAAATATGCGACGAGTACAGCTTACTGACCAGTATGCGGATTGTGGAATAGAAATCAGTCCCCTAAGGGACGCAACTAGGACTTACTATGGATTTTTAATTTTTTTCATCTGCCTTTGAAACAATATACTAGAAGCCTTCTATTAAATTTTCAAACTTTTTTAACCATAACAAATAAAATTTTATTGATATTTAAAGAAAAAAAAACTAAAAAATATGGAAACTGAAAATGTCGGTAAACTGCTCAAAATAAGTCAAAATATTTGATAAATGTTATGGTGTATAGAGCCACCCTCCCCTAGTTTCGCTTAGGTCCCCTTGCGTCTATCCATAGAATAATTATGATATAAGGGACAACGGTTATAGATATTTAGCCGCGAATAGGACACGCACGATTTAAGATAGTATACAGAATAGTTTACAGTATAACCTATGCGCTGAACTATAACATAGGATTAACGGAATAAAAATCCACATGGCATTTTTAAAATGTAATTAGTGTAATTATTATATTATTAATATTTATTTACAAATATATTATTATACTTATATAATATAGGCATACTTTTCAATTTTCATTAAAAATATTATTAGGAAACATAATATTTTATTTCGGGGATATATTATAATATAAAGCCATAAAGGTTATTAATATAAGGTTAAATATTATTGTTAATGTTTCAAAATTATAACATAAAATAAGGTATAATAATAATTATAATAATTTGAAAATTATAATTTAAAATAAGGTATAATTAAATAATTGTTTTGTTTGTATGATTTTTTAAATTTTTTTAAGTGAACAAATATGAGGGGTGGGGGCATCGCCATCACGGGTTACTTTCACGGGCTACAGCCCCCCAGCATTTCAGCACTTGTTGCGCCACTGTTGCCCATCCATCTGTGATAATGCCTTTATATTGTGGCAGCAGAACCATAGATATTATAATATCTATGCATGGACTAAGATATATCTTAGTCCGCGCGTGTATCTATGCAACAGAATTTAATCCAGAAATCAGTGCATATCATTCATTATGTGTTAGTTTCACGAACAATATATAAACAATATCTTAGTTCGTGGTTAATTTAGCGGTCCAATATAGATAAGAAATTGAGGCCGTTTGCTTACATTTTTGCGTAGTATGATTAAATCTTATAGATAATCAGATAATCAATTTAGCCCATTAATGATTAATATACTTTTTTAGCCTCATGAAGACTAGAGATAAGGAGCCAAGGAGGCCAAACTCTACCACGAAAAACGTCCCTTAAAACATAGCGCACTAATGTCGCCACCAGTCTGCGTGGAGGTCAAATCCGAGGATGGCTCGGAGTATAATTAACCCGTATTAGATAGGGACATACTTTAACTTTACTTGATTTTTGGAATTTTTAAATACACTTGAAGTTTTTCAAGTACTTAAGATTTTCTGTACCATTTAAGGATTATCCTTAGTATGGACATTTTAATAATAGAGCAATAACTTATTAGAATTTTTATTTAGATGTATCAATATTTTCAAGAAAAACACCTGTTAATAATTTGCAGTAAAAAAAGGAGCTACCACTTGAAAAATAAAAGTCTTATAGCTACAGGACATTCCTTAAGTAAAAAAAGTATCAACAATTTCAAAATATGGTCTTTAGGTATACATAAAAATTCTAAAAATTAGAATTTGAATCAATGTTTTTTTAAAGGAAAAAATGGTAGTGAAAATTTTGAATTAAGTCTTTTGGGGTCTTTGTATATCATTTTTATTTATGGGGCCCTTTAAAAAACTGATCCATGAGTCTTTGGTGTGCTAGGCCGACACTGTCCAGCCCACTTAAGCACTATTTCGTAAGCGCCATTTTACTTTAATACCTAATCAGTCTTCACGTATGTATACATCATATTAATATACTTATATATTCATAATTATATTTGTATAGAAACATTCTTGAGCTTGTGTAAGTACATTTTATAATTTATTATTGTTTCATTATTGATCAGTTCATAATTTTTTAAATAAAAAAATGATTATGTAGTTTGCCTTTTCGAGGGGCCACATTTAACTGGGAAAAAAACTGTGGGTTAGCTGACCTCCCAACCCCCCCCCCTGGATCCACCCCTGAGTCTTCTACCCTTCTGTTTGATTGTGGGTTCGATGTCCATTATCGAGGGTAGTTTGGTGGACATTCCATATTGATAGTGGATAGAGTGGTGGAATATTTCGAAGTCTGATACCATTATTTGGATTACAGTGAACACTTCTGTAAGATTCATGGATAAACTTGGTATCAAAATAGGAGAACGGAAAAAGTCTAGGGGCAAAAAAAGTTCATAAAACTAATGAAATAGGTATACAATTTGGGACATTTAAAATAAAACTTATAATATACCCACTCTGTATAATATATTAGTTTTGTGTGAAAGATACGTTAGTAAAGTTATAAAATCTACTATTCACATATTATATTTAATATACTTTAGTTTGGCGTGAAAACCTGTAAATAAAATTAGGAATTAGTTTACTATTATAAACCGGTTAAAAAGAAAATGGAAATAAGATTAAATGCTTTGTGCACCCGTTTCGGAGAAAATAAAATTGAACTTAAAGATTTTTTAAAAGCTATAGCACAAAATACAAAGTTACAGCGATAATACAACTAGGATTATTACAACTAGGATACACAACCAGGGACGGGCTTACCATTTTCCAACAACACTAGCGCCTCGTACATTGGTACACTCCAACGGTGGGGGGGTCCGGTAATGTTCCGTGAAATAAAACAAAACTATAGGTAGGTACTGATTAAAGTGGTGAGCACTCTAGTATCTAGTCCCTATAATCGTAATCGATTAGCAGATTTCTGAGTAGTATGCACTACGCACTATGCAGGAGACGGGCGACAGTGCCAGCGTCGCCCTTCGTCGCAATGTTTATTATTATTAATTACTTTATCAAGAATTCAAGACATCTGATTTCCAGATTTAATTCCAGTATTCTAATAATAGTCTAGTTTGGTGCGGGGTGAGGCTGGTCATTCCAGTTAATATCAAATAATTTACTTGCTAAGCACTCAGCACTGTGCTAGCTGTCCGCCACCTAGCTAGTAGAGCGGCTATATACAATGTACCCGGCGGCCAGAGACAGTATATTTGACTGCCTTAGTGCCTTGGCTGGCATTTTGCGCTTGCGCCATTCACAATATTGTATGTGTTTAGGCCGCACACCCGTATCTACCTCCCATGCATAGGCAATGCTGGCAATTGCCTCGTCGAGTATGAGAGGATTAAACTCAAACGGTTATTATAGCTTATAAATGAAAACGTTACCTCGACGTGACTACGTGAGCCTTCTCCAGTTCCATGCTAGTTGTATACAAAAAAAAATTAATATAAAATATAAATTTAGGTAAATATAATTATGAAATTATGAAAAACTAAAAAGTAAAAATTAACTAAAAAATTGCGCCTTAGGCACGTGCCTTGGTGGCCTATGGGTAAATCTGCCCCTGTAATTTTTTTACCATTCTGACATATATTAATGGTATAGATATGTATAATTTTTCAATAATATTATTAACTAAGATTCAATGAGATATTTTTTTTTATAATTTTTTAATTATTAGCTATTATTTTTGTTTTATCTGTTTTGAATTTATTAAAATAATTTTTAAAGTTACAGCGATAACAATATTTATATAACTATAGGATAAATAAATCCGGGTCTTTTTTGTCCGTGGCAGGGGCGGACCCAGGGGGGGGGTTTTGGAGGTCAGCTGACCCACAGTTGTTTTCCCAGTTAAATGTGGCCCCTCGAGATGGCAAACTATATAAACATTTTTTTATTTGAAAAAACTATGTACAGTGGTGAATTTAGAGGAGAGGCACGTGCCCCTTGTCAATTTTCTGTCGACAAGTTGTTATGTAACTACGAGTATCATATAAATGAAACATTCAGTTGATAAGGATAATACTACCAACTATTAATTATTACTTATTATAATCATTATTGATAGTATGTATGTATTATAAATTAAAATTAAAATTATACAATTTATATGTGCCCCCCCCTTCAAAATATCGAAGATCTGCTATTATGATATAGGGGTATATCGTATATACAGCTGTGAAGACTGAGTATTGAAGTAAAATAACGCGTACGAAATCGTGTTTAAGCTTATCAACTTATATCTAATGTACGTACTACGTACCTAAAATTCGATAAACACAAGTATAAAAATATGTTGGATACTTGGATATAGATATTATATAAGATTTTATGAAGTTGACATAGATGAAATTGATATAGAAGTGGAATACCGTTCATTACATCTAGTTTACCAACAAATGGCAAAACTATTGAAACTGGAGTAACTGGACCTTTAAAATTAAATGATGTATTGAAAATTTATGATATCACGAGACATGGTTTCTTCATATCCAAATTTATATACTTTGTATAAAATTTTTTATACACTACCAGTCAGCAGTGCAACTGCAGAAAGAAGTTTTAGCGTTCTAAAACTTCTCAAAACATGCCTTAGCTCAACTATGACTGAAGACCGGCTATCAAATTTGGCCATATTGAGCATAGAAAGCAACATAGCTCAAACCATTGATTTTGTTAACGTAATAAGTACATAATTCGCACTAATGAAAAAGCGCAGAAAATGATTGTAATGTTCTAGTTCTTTACTATTATTTTCACGTAGGTATTATTAAATATAAATTTTATTAATGTATTATTTTTGACTTTTCTAATGTATTAGAATTTAGAACCACCTATTCTATATCTCTTGTAAAAATGAAATCAGTCATTGAAAACTAAAATAAAATAAATATACTGCAAATATACTTATACAAATAAAATAATAAATTTGTAAAATTTCTTCTAATGATTTAAATATGTCAGGTAATTTTTTTAATTGAATATACATTTTAATGCAACAAATAAAAATAAAAATAAATTAAATATATTAAAGCTTGTAAGTAAATTTTACAATTTACTTAAAAATATGTGATATAGTTATATTGAACGTTGGTATCAAAATGTGATGTAAATAACTAATAAGGTAAATCGCGAGCCCAGAGTGACTTTGTAATACCTAACTATATAGGTAGTTGGTTGACGTTTCTACACAGTGGCCTCTCGTAAGTAAGGCAGACCCACAGTTCTAAAATCCTGGGTACGCCACTGGTCCGTGGATTTTTTGTTGGTGGCTTTTTTATCCTAGATTCGTTGAACTGTTCTACGGTTATATGGTACCGGAGGAATAAGGAAAAATCATAGATAATATCTATGGGAAAAATGAACTAATTTAAAAACATACATAGGATTAGCGCTAGTAGTCTTGCCACAGCATGATAACTGATAAGGTGCTTGCTTCACTTATCATATCAGCTGTACCTTCGTCGTAACCACAGAACAAACAGAAGGGAATCTTATTTCATTTAACATAGGCTCTTATGGGAGATGATAAAACCACGTCCGACATTTCTAAAATTTAAACGTGCTGCCACGTACCGGGAATTTCTCTTTTTTCTTTATATTGTGCAGCACTGTTTATTCGTTCAAATTTCTAATATATTATTATATTCAAACAATCAAACCGATTTTTTTTAAGAAATTGCATTTCTATCATTTATCTAAGTACAGAATCTAAGAAAAACAAAAACTATACATATTTTATTTATCACTATCATTTATGAGTGGAATTGCAGATTAACAGTGTAGCCACAAACCACAGAAAACTTAAAAAAAAGGGAATTTCTCGGTACGTGGCAGCACGTTTAAAATTTAGAAATGTCGGACGGTTTTTCGATGAGCCTTAAGATTCCCTTCTGTTTGTTCTGTGTCGTAACTTCGTTCTTATCCACTATCCAGTATTAACAACAATTAACAATGAACAATAATCCATGTAGCTGGTATGGCAGCAATTTGTGATACGCATGTCTGTGACGTAAGCACTCCTCCAACAACAGCCTACCTAGCTGCTGGTTGAGCGGTCGAGTGATTGTGGAGTCTTCGGCGGCGGTGGTGGATCAATGAAAAACGGAGAATTGATTACGTCATAATGGCTGGGCGGAGGGTGGATGCGCGATTTTTTTCAAAACTGGTATATTGCTGATACACCTATTTAGTATTTATTTAATTTGTCATTATCTATGGTTGTCGGGTTGTATGAGATTGAATTAAAAATTATAGATTTGGCCTTCGATTTCAAGGGCTCAAACTAGTTTAATGTATTTTGTAGTTTACTTAAAAGTTAATTCGGTTTACCGTAATCATTAACAACACTATAATATTTCAACAACCTTGAAATTGTACAAATTCAATAATAATAAAATAAAGATTGTGAATGCTGATGTTTGATACTATAATAATGAAGCACTACCTAGGTATTACAACTGTTGTATTCGGTGTTAGTACAATAATCATGTAAATGAGTAGGAAAAATTGAAGAACTGTAATTTTTGACTTTTCAAGTAAAATAAAACAGTGAGTTATTTACATACCAATGATGATAAATGCAGTGTTAATTTCTATTTATTTATAATTATTTAGCTATGGCGTTAGTAGAGGGTTTTGGTGATGAAGTTATTCAGTTTTTTGGTATACTATTCGTTGTTGTGCTAATCGTATTACTATGGATGTCTACACAAGTGGCCGAAATGCAAATATTCCGTGGTGCTGTTTTCATTTTGGAAAGGCGTACAAGAAGACGACACCATGATGCTACAAGGGCTGCACCTTTAGTTCCTAATCAATCTATTAGTAAGTTTATTATTTATTATTATTATTCTTGACTAATACAATAATGTTGTGTAAACAAAATATTCCTGAAAAATCACTAGAAAATTTTAATTAAAATAAGGTAATTTAGTTATTTAATAAACTTATAAATTATTTTTTTTTATTAATTATCCCGCGGCAACTTAGACCATTGGGAGGGGGGTGGTACTGTAGGTTTTTGGAACGGTAGGTGTGTTACACGTGGGTGTATTTTTTGAAAGAATTTCGAATGGGGCACCCGTAGGTTTCTGTCATGCCCCGGAGGGGGGGATGGCGGCACTTGTTCTCCGGACACAGTGACTGGCCCGGAGATAAATGTCGCCCGGTGGTCGAGAATCGAAACCCCGACTGGCAGCGCCGCAGCCGACGCGTTAGACCGCTTGGCCACCTCGTCCCCACTTATTAATTAATAGGTACCTATATATTATTATACTTAAATTTTAAAAAACAAAACAAAATAATTAATAATATGTAATAAGTATTTATTTAAAATTATTATTTCTAATTTTTAAAATTTATTAAAAATATTTTCATCTAAGTACATATAATATGCATATAATTTGCATTGTATTTAAACATCGATGATAGAGGATACAAAATAAATTATTAATGGTTAATGATAGGAACATAATTAACCAGTATCTCAAACAATTCCAATTTTATATTTTATGGAAACAATTTGTGTATTGATAATAATCTTAATTATTCACATTTAGGTTTTAAGAATAGACATTTTATGCAGTGGCGTCATTTGTGGGATGCAAGGGTGTGCAAATACATCCCATGAATTTTTTTTACAGAGTTTGTGTAGGTCATTTCATCAAATTATAGTATACAACAAATAACAATAATTTTGTAATTTTTTTTGATTTGTCACAATATTTTGAGGATCACCAATACAACATAAACTAGTTGATCGAATCGTCGAATGATCGAAATTATCTAAATGAACCAATTGTTATTACTTTAGATTTTCAATATTTGTTTTGCATACATGAGAAAATGTGAATGACGCTCCTGATTTTATGGATGTAACTAATATTATTTATTGTTCTGGTTATTGATGAGTAACCTTATACAATTTATGTTGTTGATTTAAGAGAAGATTTTTTTTTTATTATGTTAACCAATAATCTTGACCACTGCTTAATATAGTTTATTATACATGTAATCAATTTCAGGCGAACAATCAGCAACGGAAACCGTTCCATTAAATGATGTGATTCAAACAAATTCAACTTTAAGCAATGATAATCCTGATAATAAAAATGATAATCCTGTTGCTACAAAAAGTGATGTGACTGAACAGTTCGATGAATCTAGTCAAAGCAATGATACCAATGATATTGAAAATGAACCACAGATATATGAAGACTCTATAAGAATACGACTGAAGTATTTAAATGACAATTGTCGTTTAGTTCAAGGCAGGCTACAAGAAACTATTGGAGTTTTCAAAAGGTATTATAAAAATTGAAAAATGAATGCTATCCTACAATCTTATTGTATATTATTATTTATATTATGTTATGTTATTTTTATTTTAGGAGACATTTTACTAATGAGTTAACATCCAATAAAATTATCCGTTTGATATTTCAAGGAAAGGTATTACATGATGATGAAGCTTCACTGAGTAGTTGTGGTCTTCATGATAACTGTGTTGTACACTGCCTTATACATCAGCCACGTCCTACATCTAATGCTCAGCAAACCCCTGATCCTGTAAACCAAGATACTGCTGAGCAACCACTACCAAACACGATACGTCATGGTCAGCGTCAACCTGGTGGTCCAGTTCAACGTGAATGGAACTTGGCAACATTGTTATCTGCTTTAATCACAATAATAATATCATTACTTTGGTATGCCCGAATCCAGTTCTACACATTGTTCTCTTATACATCTACGGGTACACTGGGAATATTAACTGCAATTTTTTTATTCACTGCCTTTCTCACTTATTTGGTGGACAGCGAAGAGCAACAACATCATCTACCACAATTAAGACACAATTAGTTCTATATTTCAGTACTTCAAATCAAAGTAAGCACAAAAGGAAATTTAAAAATGTTTTAAAATGTATGTAATAAGATTGTATAACTACATGGTTTCTAATTTATACAGCAAATATTTTATTTTTATTCGTTTTATCAGGACACTTAATATTATTTTTAAATAATTGAACTATTACTCTATAAAAACTAGTTGAATTTTTTATACATGTTGTATATTATGTTGTTTTATTTTTTTTGTTTATTTAGAAATTATTAACATCAAATTTGTTGTGTATGAATCTTATATTATTCAACTCAAAATGTATATAAAAAAAAAAAACTTTCAAGAATTAGAAATAAAAATATTTTCTGGATATTTCTTCTTTTCAAAGTAAAAAAAAATTAATTTAAAGCACATATTTGCATTGTAATAAATCAATCAAAACCAATAAATTCATAATTATATAACTAAAACAAATCCTAAGAGTTATGTATTAAAAAGAAAACTATATTATAATGTATATAGTATATGTATATTACTATATTAGCTTTGTTTGAGATTTAATTGGTATGTTTAGATTAATAATAATTGTCTCTTTTTTTTTAACCGTTATTCAATTTATTGAATACAATTTGTTAATTTAATACATCCACAAATGTCCTATGTAATACATTTATTTGATGGTAGGTATATTTTATTTTTTTTTATATTAGTTTTAGAAATATCTTTAACTTTATATCAAAGATTTGTATTTATGTATTATGATAATATTGTAGTTAATGAAGATAGCTTATAAAAGTATTTTAAGCACTTTAATGCATTTTATAATTAATATCATTAATATATATTATTATACATTTGCTAAAAAAGAGAATAAAAATAAAATATTGGTTTATTCAATTTTAGACTTAAAGGGTAGATACTTATTAGATACTTTATAAATAATATGTTAATTTAACCATTTCCTAAGAATAAAAATAAATGTATATTCTTCAAAACAAAATTGTAATTTGATTTTTTACAGTTGTATGTTTAGATTATAATTATTGGTATTTCTTGACATAGTGTGTACTGTGTAGTGGGTACCACTTAATGCCTTATTGTGATCATTAGTTAATATAATCAGGAAATTGCTTTCATGGGTAATGACAACATAATTGTTAATAGTCAACCCCTTAATGGATCTAATTAATTATCATGAACCCACTTTATCATGACCCCACTTTATTACTTCATTAGGACCTTTTCTGTTAATTCACTACCACTATTTTTAGTAGCTATTCAGCATTGGTTGGTAGGTACCCCACTGTTTTTTATTTCGAGATTTTATTTTGCTCCAAGAACTCTCAATGGTAGGTATTAGTAAAGTTATGGAAGTTCAAAGTTGCAGTGATAACGCGTGTATCGGCACTCGTCGCTGCACTCCTCTGCGAAGTCGCTCCGCTCCGAAAATTTAAAATATCCCCCGACTTGTTATGCAACTCCACCTCAAGTTGGTCACAGGGTAACCATCGTATATCCACTCTTAATACCTATTATATACGTGTTATACGTATACCACTATTTAAATTGAATAGTCGTTGTAAAATGAAAGTAGTTATTAAGAATGGATATACGGTGGTTAACCTGAGCCCAACTTGTGGTGGTGTTGCATAGCAAGTAGTGGGATATTTTCAATTTGCGGAGCGGAGCGACGGCGCCGAGTGCCGATACACGCGTAATCACTGTAAATTTGAAAAACCGAAAAAAGTGGTGGTAGTGAATAAACAGAAAAGGTCTCTTCAGTACTTACAAATAAATAATAATACAAATTACAGCTCACAACTCAAATTAAATTTCTACTTATTGTAATAGTTAAGTGGTGAATATTCCTTTATAGTTTATTGTATACCAATTATAAACCATCTAGAAATTCTCTCGCTCAAACCTGAGTGAAATAAAACTGGGATGTTTGCACCCAGTAGCGTACGCAGGATTTTAGTTCGGTTAGGGTTTCATCTGAGTAAATAATTTACATTATTTTTTTCTAAATAGTTTTTATGTAATTGGTTATAACAAATTATAATTAGTCTCAAATGTAGTCTACATTAAGAACACTCGAGTGTTCAATCTTGACACCTATGGTCATCTATAGAGCCTCTTCGGGTCGTAGTATGTGGTAATTATCGATGGACGGTGATACATGATGATACACTATACGACGACGGTTATGACAGATGTTTAGCAATGTTCTAAACCAGCCAAAAAACTGAAACTATGATTATCGACGTCTTTGTCATATTTAACAATTTATATTATATCTATTAAAAATGACCAATAATTGATCGACTTTGTGTATTTAAATGGTTTTATTTTTTTGTCAACGAAAGAAATTTCAGGGGGGGTCAGAACCCTAGAACCCTACCCCTGCGTACACCACTGTTTGCACCATGTGCTGTACATTGTTCATTATCCCACATGGGGATATGGGGATAATTTTACACCAGTTTGGACCAACGAATTTCAAGTATAACACAAATCATAATTTAATGACAAAATAATCAGTAAAAATGTGAATTTATGTAATTTTAGCTCTTTACACCCCAAGCATGAGGTCTTAAAAAAAACAAAATTAAATAAACAATAGTGAACAACAAATAAGTAAAGAATATATTTTATCAAGTATAAATTGTGTCACCGACATTATGAAAAAATAATGCGACAGTCCGAGTCTTAGGATTTACTGCTAAATAAGCGAAACTATAAGGTATGAGATTTCTGCATTCTTTTGGAAATAAAACTGTGTCGTTAGAATCGAAAGCGACGACTTTGTACACCTTGGACGAGACTTGTATTCCGGAGCCAGGAATTTTTTCGACACTGAAACAAGCAAAACCTGAATCAATTCAAATTTATGATAGAAATAAATTGTTATTATTATCATAATATTTTTAATAATATAGTATGATTTCCTCACGCGAGTAGATCTTTGTAAACGTATTTCATTGCATTCAAATACGGTTCGATAACTACGTCATCTTGACACCATTGGCCACCTGTAGAGAAATGCTGCAACAGCCGAAACATGAATTCTGAGCGCTCGTCTTCGCTGTACAAAGAATATTCTTCGCATTCGTCTTCAAACAACATCTAGACGTTAAGATATTCATTGCTATTACTGTATTACTCAATCGCGGCAATATCGCATCAACGCTCAATATTATAATATTATAGTATAATATATTCATATATTCCATATTGACCTGCTTACCTATATATCGGACATTGGTATAATATATTTAGGTCTATGACCTATGTTGTAATATAATGTGGTGCCTTGATTAGGGATAGGTCGTGACGTCGTGTTAGTGAGTGGCAGGTACCTGCTAGGCAGTGTAAGTATGAAAAGTTTTCACACGCGCGTTTTATGCATATTATTTTGTATAATTATAATATATAATATTATACTTAATAATTTTAATAGTAATCATATAATTATATAATTAAAAAAATAATAAACTAAACAAATCGCGGTCCAAAATTCACGATATAGAGATACTTCAGTATAAAAGCAATTAATTTAAAATTGTATAATATTTTATAATGTATTATAATTTATAAAATCAATGCTCTTATATAATATTAAACTATAAGTAATAAGTATTAAACCGTCAGGTACAGTGGCGTGTATCATAAAAAAAATTGGTGTAGGTCAAATAATTTTAGGATAGACCTACCCCTTATTATAATACTGTCGTACCGACCTATAAAATTACCTATTTTTTCATCTATCACTATACCCACCCATATTTAATGTATTTCCCGAGCAACACTTGGACCCTATGGCCTATGTTACACGCCACTGGTCAGGTATACCTACCAACCTACCTACTATATGAGCTATATCTACTAATCTAATTTTTATAAAATACTCCCGTCAACTCGTTAACTGTAGGGTGTTTCTTCACTCTTCAGGGTTAAGTTTTGAATTCGTATGTGTACGTTGTCACAGGAGAGGTAAGGGGAGCCCCTCCCCCCAAACATCCCATTAGCCCCCTTCTAAAAATACAGTTAATTAGATGTATGGGATCAAAGCTCCCTCGCTCACATTGATGTTAAAAATGTTAGCCCCGCCTGAAATTTTAATGGTGTATCAGTATCTAAACAATGTATCTATGGCGTATTGGAGTGTACATAATACCTATCATTGATTATATTTATTTATACATTTATATTTATATATATTATAATATATCATAGTTAGAGGGCCCTATACATATTATAATAATATAGTTTGGACGTTTGGTGGTGGATATGACGATATTCCCCAATCGTATTTTATTGATTCCAATTATTCTACGTAATATAACAATTTGAAAATTATATTTTATATTTTAGTTACTACCTTAATTATAATACTTTTCCATTAATCTACACCTCGATACCTATTTAGTGACCCCCCTGGTCGATACCATGTATTTTATCAACGAAAATACCCCCCCCCCCCCCCAAAAAAAAAAAAAATATAGCAGGTACAAAAAATAAACTATCTGAATAATATGATATTTATGAATACCTACTATAAATTTTTTCAACCCCCTCCCCCAGAAATTTTTTCCTAGGTTCGCCCCTGGATAGGGCAAATATTGTACTAAGTAGCACGGGAAAAAAAATATGAGGCTCCAAACGTTATGCGAACGCATTAAAAACTCTGAGTTGAAGAGTTTTTAACAAAAGTTGGAAACAATATTAGGCACGTGCACACGGTCAAGGTTATAGGCTAAAGATATATTTTTTATTTAATAGATAAGTAATGCCATAACTGACTTAATTTATGTAATTTTTTTAAATTTTTATTGTATGATTTGTACTAGACTTTTTTCGCTAAACTTTTAAGTAGAATAGGTAAGTGCTTTAACAGGTATCTGGTATACTATATACAGTATACCTACAACCAGTGGTGTATTGGTAAATAAATTTATGGGTATACGCACCTAAAAGTAGTTGAATATAGTATATACCTATATATACGATATACCTACCTTAAAAATTTTCTCACTCCACTCAAAAAATCATTAGGTATACCTTTGTATTTAATAATCTTTTATTACTTTATTACAAACACTTACTCTTCATGTGTATATGTATATGCGGTGGCGTATATACCCCCCTATATACGCCCCCCAGTTCACCCTATATTCACCCCCAACCATAAAATTAATTCATATATACTCTACTGTGTGTAATATGTACCAAGTATCAATGTATTATTTTTTTTAATTAATTCAATTTCATGGTATAAGTCTAGTTTACCGGGCACCTTTTTTTTTTTGAAATTTTTTTTTTAAAAGGGTGGCCAAACGGTCGCCAAACTCGAGGTCCTCCGCGCGGCATTATAGTAGTGTTGCGCGCACGCGTATAAACGTAAAATCGTTAACTTTAGGAAGCTATAACTTCCAAAATAATCATTTCCGAAATTTTATTTTTGCACCATCGTTCTTAACTCGTCAAAACAACCCTTTTCAAAAAAAAAAAAATTTAAAAAAAAAATGTGCCCGGTAAACTAGACTTGTTCCCAATTCATATATGATATATATCATAAATAATACAACTTTTTACTATCAAATTTTAAAAAAATTGTACAGTAAAATACTTATATAGTAGAAGATAGTAGAAGTAGCGGTACGTTTATTATCCATTATCGATCATATAATATTATAATATATTTATATATAAAATATTTTATAAAATGAATAGAATTAATATAATGAGAAACTAATAGTTCGATTTTATAATTTGGTTATTGGATGACAAGTAACAGGCGCGTATCCAGAATTTTATTTCGGGAGGGGCTGAACAAAATTATCAACATAGTCACACAATAAAAAAAAAAGTGGGTAAGTGGATGTCGCTCTGCTGTACAGTAGGTTACAAGTGGGTCACTGTAATGGATGGTGTAAAATTTGAATTCAATGATATAATATCATTGTATAAGAAAAACGATTCTAAGCGAAAACGGTCAGTCAGCCTATGATATTACTAAGTATATTTGATGATATTATTGTGAATAAAGTAATTTATATATTTACCTATTTACGTGGACCATTGTTTTAAATTTTTAATCCTTAACTATGAAAGTTGAACATTTTATAAATTTTAATTACAAAATATTTATTACATTTTAAATTTGATAAATGTTGTCAAAATTCGAACTTTAAATGATTATAAGAAAAAATTGAACCTATGTATTTTTAATATTTTTCAACTAATATTGTTACAATATATCAGGAGCCTTGCGTTGAATGTTCACACTTTTTTACCCAACAAAAAAATTTTTTATTGATATTTATAGAAAAAAAAATCAAGAAAAATGAAAACTGTCAATGTCCGTAAATAGCTCAAAAAGAGGCAAAATATTTTCAAATTTTTTGGTGTATAAAAAATGAAAACATTCAGCAAAATTTTAAGTTTTGTGATTTTTCCGTATTTTGTCAAGATTCGAACTTTAAATGCTTATAAAAAAACTATGACTAAGGATTTTTAATATTTTTCAACTGCTATTGTAACAATATAGCAGGAGCCTTGTATTAAATGTTCAAGCTTTTTTACCCAACAAATAAAGTTTTATTGACATTCATATTTTTTGGATTTTCTTGAAATTTCAGGGGGGGCTGCCGCCCACCCAGCCACCCCCATAAATACGCCCCTGACAAGTAATAACACAATACATCAACAATAATTATTTTATTATTATTCTAATTTGTCATTATCATTTAGTTTGAAATTACGTATATTTATTGTTTTATATTATCAATAATTGTACACGATTTTTTGACTACGGATCTATTTTTAACTATTAGAATAACCATACTAGGGCACTATAGATACAGGTATGATACGCCGCCATTTTGCGACTAATAATCTTATGTGAATATGAATTTCTCCATAGATAATATAAGATAATATTCTTATATTATCTATGAATTTCTCCCCCTTTATTTTATCATTTGATCATTGATAAAAGAGTCGCAAAATGGTGGCATAGCATATCCATGGTATGTAGAGCCTTAACCATACACGGCATACCGCGACCGATTCAGTGTACTGTGTATGCATATACGATAAAGCAATGGTTTATAATATATTTTTGAAACTTTAGTAGGTATAAATTAGAAGCGTGCGTATACCCATAAAAGACTAATTTTCTTAAAGGTATACGCATAAATCCAAAAATAGGGATCCGGGTATACGACGTATACCCGCGTATACCCTCCAATACACCACTGCCTACAACCTACACCTATATTGGAAAAATAATTAAGTTATCTTGAGTAAAATTATGGTAGGTATTTTAGTATCATATTTTAAAGTATAAATTATCAAAGTATCAACAATACTACTCTATTGACTATTTCCCGTAAGTTTACCCACTGCCCACTGGCCACTTTTTTTGCGCAAACAGAGTATAGTGAAAACGTCAATTTGTGACAATACAGTTTACGTATACACCGTGATTTTTCACCACTTGAAACTGTAGAACTGGGGGTAGCCGGGTAGGTATAATTGTCATTACTCATTTGTCACAATGTTTTCACCATAATTTGTGTGCGCAAAAAACATAAAGTGGGTAAACTTACAGGGAATAATAGAGTATATCAACCCCTATGTGTTATGTGTACCTACAGTGTTCCTGTGTTCGTAATTAAGAATTAAGATACTTCTACGAATTATACCATTTTCAGCTTATTTGAAATGTACATGCCGTCTTTGAACACTTCCATACACTGGCGTATCGCGTGGTTATCATTGTCGCCAGAGCTGCTGCCGCTGACGATGCCGTTGTTCGGGTCCAAGAGCTTGTCGAAGAATATCATCGAAGTGACGTTGCAGGGAATGGATTCTGTCTGCACTCTAGCAACGTCACTTCCTATAAATGCAATTACAGTAACAAGATGGATATTTTATAAATCCACTTCAAACAAAAAATAATGATAGACAGGAAGGTTTTAAACAAAATGTAATGATTTTTCAAGAATGTTAATTTTTAAGTTGTTAAAAAGTAAAAACTAGATTTTAATTTAAATGATCCATGCTAAAAAATAAAATACTTGCCGACAAATTGGCTGAAACTTGTCTGTACGTTTTTTGCTACGTTGTAGTCCCGAAAGAAATCCTAAGAAAATTACATTTGTATTACATATTTTATATAATAAATTATATATGGGTATCTATTTCCTGACTCCTGACTCCGGTTATAATAGTATAAAATATTAGGTAGGTATTATATTAGGTAGGTACTTTATTAGATCAAAAATTATTATAATATCAAACCAATGCAAACTGGTCAATATCATCCGGTAAAAACTCTTGATTGAATGCGTAATAATGACATGTAACAGTCCTTCATTGACCTGTGACAAAATAATACATAGGTACACAGCAGTGTATAAGTCATAAGTGTATTGCTGATATAAATAATTACCAAAATACCAAAGGATCAAACAAACCAAAATTTGAAAAAGGTGCTCTGCTGTACAGTAGGTTACAAGTGGGTCACTGTATAATAGATGGCATTAAATTTGAATTCAATGATATAATATATCATTGTATAAGAAAAACGATTCTGTGAGGAAACGGTTAGTCTAGGTATAAGAGTATAAGACATATTATATAGGTCATATTATAACTTATCAGTTATTTATGGTATTAAAAAAAAATTGAAATATGTACATATATTTCAATAATTCAATTTTAGAAAAATAAACTAAAAAAATTGAAAACTGAAAATGTCCGTAAACAGCTCAAAAAGAGTCAAAATATTTTCAAAATTGTACAGTGTAAAGGAAATGCTAATATGAACATTCAGTGAAATTTTCATGTATCTACAGTTATTCATTTTTGGATTACAACAAAATAAGGAAATCGCTACATGAGAAATCGAGTGAATATCCAATGTTGTAAAAATTTGAATTTCAAACGCTCATAAAAATTTAATTTGACTTTCTTATAGACATTTTTTTTTTTGATAAAGGTAGATAAACTTATAAAGAATCTTGTATTACATTTTAAAACCTTAGATTTAAAAAGAAAAATTTTTATGAATTCTTATGTCAAAATAATTTGCTAATTTTGGTGATTTTTCCATATTTTGTCAATTTTTGAACTTTAAATGCTTATAAAAAATAATTGTGACTAAGGATTATTAATATTTTTCAAATGCCTTTGAAACAATATACTAGGAGCCTATACTAGAATCTAAAATGTGTATGTAAAAGAATAAACATTGTTAGGAACTTATAACTTATAACCTATATGTATATAATAAATATGTAATAGGTACTTATACTATATGGCTATTTTATACTCATATACTCATATACTCATATTATTATCTTTATCTATTATAGCTGTTTTTCGTTTAAAACTTAGTCGAAAAGATGATTCAACAATATAATCATTTAACCAGTGAAAACGACTTAACACAAGACACAAGTGTTGCGAATTATCTATTTATCTACCTATGCAGTAGGTATTCAAGTTTTTAATTAATATTGTAATTCTTTTTGAATTAATTAGCCATTAGGTTATTATATATTACACATTTTAATCATTATTCATTATATTACCCTTATAATAAACAGTGGCGTACCCAGGAATTATTCAAAATGGGGGTATAAAATATTTTTAACATGTAAAAAGTATACAATCAGTGGTATGCACCTAAAGAATTTTAAATTCTGTCAATAAATGGGGGGGTCCAACCGCCCCCTTTGGGTACGCCTCTGGGGTAGACCTTTAGCCACCCTCAGCTCTGAATACCTATGTACTATGTAGGCGTACCTATACGTGGTAAGTGGTAACTGGTATTAGTGTACTACTCAATACTCAGTATTAGTTTAGGTAGGTACCCACATTACTCTTAATGTAAATAATAAAATATTATATTATACTATTAATTATTATCTATACCCATCATCTGCCCAATGTATTTATTATGTATTTACCACCTATATAGTTTAAATAGTTATCAAAGTAATTGTTGATTAGGTAATATAACATATAATTGTTTATAATTATATTATATATTATATAGGTAGGTACCATAGTGAATGTTTAAATAATTAATAACTAATAAGGTAGGTATACATTTTATTATATTTACATTTATCAATATTTTACTAATATTAAACCCATAACTAATGCTATTATTAAATTTAAAATTTAAATTGTACACACCATTTGAGAAGATATCCTTGAACAATCTTATTATACAGTCCGACTGGTTCTTTTTTAGGAAGATGATAAAATGTATAATGTGTTAAAGCAGTCATGGCGATATTATGGAAATTACTATTTTTAGTGAAATATAATATAATATAGGTGCATAGAATAACAATTATATAATATATTATTTTTACCTATTTATAAAGAGTTATAGGTTTAATAGCAATGAACGAATTTATCATACAGATCTAACAAATATGAAACTATGGCAACTATCCGTCTATTCTTGATAGTTTCACCATCTAATATAATTTTAATTTTTAACAATGAGACCGTGGTAGCATAGAACAATAATGGTAGGTAGGTACCTGAAGTCTCGACACGTTGTTATGGTAATGTTAGGAATTATATAGGGCCGTTAGATAATCACAAATCAATACAAAACATTACCTATTGGCTATAACTGCGGTCTGCGGGTACTTAAACTTTGATAAGTTCTAAGGAAAAAAGCTTTTTACTAAAATTGACTATCTTCATCTAAACCCGGGTCTAAAAGGGTTAAAGGCACTTAAAGCTACAGACCACAATTTTTTATAGAATGATTCAAGTATATTCCTTGAAATTCCGAATTCATAAGCAATAGAAGTAGATATAACCACGTCTGTAGTAGTGTAGTGGATAAAACCCATAGAGGAGAACCAAATTTTTAATTACCTACCTACGGTAAATGGACATATCCCCCCAACTATTTTCGGTCTAGTAGGACATTTCCCCCCTCCAACCGATATATATTTGATGCCGACATTTTTTTAAAGTTTATTATTGGCCAATTATATTGAATTTAATAATATTATACTACTTATTATTTAATATGAAATTATTTTTATTATATTTTATATAATAAAAATAAAAAAAATTTTATATTTAGATTATAAATGTATATTTTTGATCAACTAAACTACTTGAAACGATAAAAATTTTAAAAAAAATAAGCATAAAATAAAATATAATTAATAATTAATAAAAATTGCTAAAAATTCCGAAATAAAGATGATACATTTTGTAAAAAACATTTGAGTTCTGCTTCTTTTGTTAATTCCAAACACATATTTTTTAGCCTTTGTTCATATTTATATTTTTTTTGTTAAAAGTTAAAACTACCAGTTTGGATATTTATTTGCTTGTGAATTTGATTCAAGTAGTTCAGTTGATCAAAAATAATAAATATACATCTATAATTTATTATATTTTTGAAAATATTAGACAATTGTATATACAATTAATATATTATGTACAATGAATAGGCAATACAATAATTGCATATTAAATAATAATATAAAATTAGTAAATAGTAAGCTTTAAAAAAAATTGTTGGAAAATGTGCAAATCAAAAATATATTGGGCGAAAATGTCCTACTACACCGAAAACAGTCGGGGGGGGGAGGGAATGTCGACGATTCCTACCTACAGGAGTCAGTGGTTTTTTCATAGTAATTGAACGCCATAACCGGAACCGAAACCAAAAGCTTTAAAACACAAACACCGGTTAAAAAACCATAACTGAAACCTAAAATCTTCTAAAAACCGTCTATTTTTTTTGTACAAAACCCAAACCGGAACCATAGGATTGAAAAACCGTTCTTAAAAAATTTAAGACTAATATCGGTTTCTTCGAACTTTATTAAGTTAATTACCTACCTATATTATTTAAAATTTTAGTTAAAACGAGTATTTTTATGCGAAGAAAATAATATTATGTTTGAATTCCGATACTATTATAGCCTATAGGTATATGTATATTATAGTATTACGAAATAGCCAATAGGTAATTCGAATTTCGAATATTGTTTTAACTTTCATTTATATTTTATATTATTACCTACTATTTAATTATTGATTCAAAATTAAAATACAAATATCAAAATTGTTATTTTGTTCTCCCCTATGCCGCTGTGCCCGTCTGTATTGTTATTATTTGAAGTATTTGGGTATATTATTATTTATTACAATTGTTTTGTATTCGACTGATCCGCGTCTGGACGCCTTCATCAATCGCTTATGTCATTATCATCAGTCTCCTCAGTGTCCCCTGAATTACAAATGTTGAAATGTAATAATACTTTATTACAAATGTGTGTACCAAATCTTATAACGTGTATTTAAATCTTAGACAGTTTCAGCGTGCCCTACCCCTACGTAAATCCGGTGAGTCCGACGATTTTTATTCTTAATATTCTGCTAGATCATGCTATTTCGTCGCAATACGATGCTACCGATTTGCGACGAAATACAAACTGTTTTCTTTTTCGTCTCATTTGTCGGATTCACGTATAGGACACGCCGACACGGCGTTAACCGTAAACCATTTTAAGTAACAATAGTCCAATACGGCAATACCTACACTTTTTTAGTATAAATTTAAATTAATATTTTGTTCATAATCATAAGCATTCATCATATAAGATCTGAGATTTATTGTACTGCAATTGCAATATAGTGTGATGTTATTGAAAATTACAATTAAATATTAATGTACCTAATCGAATAATGATCTCAACCAAAATAATATAGTGGTTTGGTGTGGCGCATTGCGTGCACTCAACTGCGGAAACGCACCGAGTATACGTAACCTGCGGCCTGCGTTGTTAGTTCCCGGATGGGTGACCACCCGGGATTTTCAGCAACAAATCCTTGCCACACATACAAAAAAACGTGTTTTCACCCCCCCCTACAAACAAAACAAAAAAGCTAATGGCCTAAGTTGCCGGGCTCAAGCTCAGTAAAAAAAAAAAAAAAAACAACAACCATAATAATATGTTGTACCTATGCAAAAGTAGGTAGGTAGTAGGTACAACATAATAAAATCACGAAATTATAATTCTGCTGAACGTAAATTTGCTATATTGTATGTAGGTACCTAAACTAATAGTATACAAACCAGATATATTTTAGAGCTTTACCATCAGCCCTCTTAATAAATAATAGATAATAAAAATCAAATCTACATTTATTAAGTACAGGAAAATAAAATCAAAATTTGAAAAACCGTTCCAAAAAACCAAAACCCAACGTTTTTAAAAACCGTTCATGATACAGATAAATTTTAAAACCTCAACCAAAACCAGAAACCGTAGAAAATCGTTCTCAAAAACTGAAACGGTTTCGATCCTCGCCTACCTATCTATTAAAATATTGATAAAATTTAAGGGTCTTCTACTCTTCTGTTACACTAGGCTCAATTTTAATTTTTGGTTTGGAGTTTGGAGTGGTCATAAAATATATTTAAATCAAATAGACCTATGGGCCAGAACCCCTTACGACGCACACACCCTGAATTGTTATGAATTTACCTTATTTAATATTATTACTTTATGCCTTTATGTATAATACGAGTATAAAACATTTCAGCTTAATATATTTATCATCTTTATCTTAGCACATTCCTACATTTAAATACAACACATCTGCTACTAGAATTAAAAATATTTTCCTTTAAAACAAATATAGAAAACATGTACGTATCCACGGTTGTTCGTTTTTCAGTTAGGTTCTATAAATTGACTTCAAAAAATTAAAAATTAGATTCAATTAGGTACTAACCACCCCCAAAGTTGAAAACATAGTATCTTCTTGACAACAAGTGTATAGGTACATCACACACAGAAAAAATAAAACATTTTTCTAAAATTAATACGTTCATCGCTTCGCTCAGAATCTAAAATAATAATAAAAAAATTACTTTAAATTTGCTTGAGTAGAAGTCTCTATGTATCACACTACTATCATTTCTTTAATAAGTAATTATAACCGTTAAAAAATAAACATTTTTTAAAAATATTAAAAAAATGAATGAAAAAATAAAAACCATGTTTACCATAGGGAATATAATTAGAGAAATATTAAATACTTAAATCCGATTCACAGCTGCGTCGTGTGTCGTGTAGTTCAAATCGTATTGTGATTGGATAATAGTTTTTTGGTATCATGTAATAACCAATAGTTGCAACCGAGTATACCAAGAATTGACTACTACTCAACTTTTAAACTATATTGGTTACCTGTCGTAACCATATAATAACCAAGCCCTAGCACAATACGACACACGAGGTAGTTGTGCATGCGCCATAAGCAATGATACCTATTATCAAACTTAATAGTAAGAACATTATCTTTGTTAACCATTTTATTTTTTTATGTGAGATATTATGAGTATATGAAATAACAAATTAAAAAATCATACATCTTGCTTAAAAATTAAAACATGGAGAAAAAATGTTGATGCTCAACCACAGATAATGTTGTTTCCTTTAGATTTGATAATAAGTCAATTTCACACCACGAATTAAGATTTATAAATAAATCTTAATTCGTGATTCACACTAATATCTAAACTACATCACAAAATTGGATATGCTGAACTCAAATTGTATAATATGTTGTAAGTTTGTAATACGGAGCAACACATGCATGAGGTACACCTCTTGAAAAACATATTATAAAACATTTTTTTAAGGAAATACATTACATTAATAAATACATAACTATTATATTATATTATTTACACATTTATAACAATACAGAAATTAACTTTGTTTAAGTCCTTTAAATCCACGAGCAAGTAGATATTTTTCAGCTGAATCTGATCGACTAGCTTCAGGTTTTACAAATTTTACATTTGAATAAAATTTTATCAAAGTATTTTCAATCTCTGCATTTTGATTACCATCCAGTATTTTAATTAAACATGTTGCACCAACATTCGAGTTTAAAACAGCAAATCTGTAAAATATAAATGATTTATTTCATGTTTTTTGTTATTATTGTAATTATTACAATTACTTACTTAACTACTGAATATGCTAATTTTATGATTAAATCATGGTCTAAATGTTTCACTCCTGAAGCGTTAGGTGCCATATCACTTAAAACAACATCTATAGGACGGTTATTTAATAATTCTTTTATCTTTTGCCAAGTTTTAGGAGATGTGAAATCAGAATTTCCTAATAATGTTACTCCTTTTATCGGATACATTTGTTGAAGATCAATACCAATCAGTAAGCCAGTTGGAATTTCACTATCTAATTAGATAAACAAAAAGTACATGTCGGTTTAATTAAACAATTTGTATATTAGTGATAGTAAAAATGACAAAAGCACATTTTAAAGGAGAATTATTTATCTCATTTTTATTCTTAAAATAACTACAACATTTGACGATTGTTTAATATGCTATCTACTACATATTTTGTTGTTTAGTATGCAGCTATCTACAGAAAGAACGTTATCTACCAATGTATGTCATACTACTAATATTTTTTTTTAGGAATGTGAAACAAATACTAATTTAGTTGATAATTAATATTCTAACGTATAACAAGTCAGTTGGTGTTGTTTTTTAAAATTTAAAATGAGTTATTTAACCGTGAGTTATTTTTACTGGCACATCCTTGGGAATAAAGATGTATGTGCACAATTTTTAAGGGAAAGAGAACTACGCATAAACAAGATTACAGGAAACGGGACTGAAACACTAACCATCAAAATGATTTGGAAACGTGTTAAAAACAAGTATGGCATTAAATCATGCAGAGCTACTGACTTATTCAAATATCAACATCAAGATGATAATCGATTCTTGATTTGATAAAAATATAATATACATATATTTCCAAATTATAATCCAAAATTCAACTTGAACACCAATTTGAACATTGATGTGGTTGAACAATTCATTTTCATTATGTAGATAGATTATTGAACAGATACTGTACTTGTATACATATTATCAATGGTAGCTGAGCACAACATTGATGGTAGGTAAACAATAAATTTCTATTTTCTTAAAAATATAACTTACTAGTAGCATTTGAATTAATTCTAGATGCAGCTACTTGTGACCAGCTACCCGGAGCTGCACCAATATCTATTACACATTGGCCTGGTTTCAATATAGAAAATCTATCATCCATTTGCAATAGTTTGAATGCACTTCGACACCTGTATTGAAAATGTATAACACATTATATTCTTTTTGTTCAGCATTATGTTAATGATAATTACATTAATTTATTATGTGTAATTTAATACATTACACAATTAAAACATAAATAAATATATTTCGTCTACAATACCTATAGCTTTTTATTTTGGCTTTTTCTACATAAGGATCAGTTTTTTGTCGTAATAGCCATTCTTTTGAACTGTGGTTTCTTTTAAATGTTTTCAGGAATGACCAGCTTTTACAAAAAGTTATTTTTACCATTATAAAACACAGAAACTCAATAATAAATAAAGTTGATACTTAAAATAACATAAAATATTAAAATCAACAGTCGGCACTATTAATATAAATAATTTCAAAATGTCAACACTTATTAAATACTTATTATTTATATTTTTAAGACACCTATTAAAGATTAAAGAATACTTTGTTGATAATATTTTTATTTTTTCTTTATTAATTGATTGATAATATTTAAAATGTAATCTGTTACGGTGTTATCACAGAATGGATTTTGGAATTAATGGCATAGTAGATTATCTATGATTTTAGAAAAAAGTGTGGAACAAATGGATGGTGGAAAAGTGGTTACTGGAAGAAATATTTTTTAGAAAAAGCACCACATTATAACAGTTGGTGGTCAATAAGCGTTTTTTATTCTGGAAAGTCTCCTTTGCTTGTGCTATTCTGTAGTGAATGTCAGCTTTACTATACGGCCGTCCTCTGTCAAACGTTCATAAAAATTTATTGGAATTATTTTTTTTTTAAAGTAGGAAAACTTTTAAGGAATGTTGAACAAAATTTTCAAATCTTAGATTTAAAAATAAAAATGTTTATGAATTTTCAACTAAAAATTGTGACTGGATTTTTAATATTTTTCAAATGTCATTGTAACAATTTATGGTGTATACAAAATGCTAATATAAACATTCAGTAAATATTTCATGTACCTACGATAATTTGTTTTATAGAGATACCCCAAAAACCAAAATCAATTTTGGTCAAAAAATCCCGTTTTTCCTTAATTTTCTTGGCGCCAGTGAAAACTATTGGGAATTTTATACTTTTGACCCCTTATATAGACATATAGTACCAAATAGATTCACTTTCCTATCAAAAAAGATACTGTTGAAGAAAATTTAAGAATTTTTAGTGTCCTAAAAAAGCTAGGTGATGACAATGATGACAGACAAAAAAAAAACACATCATTGTAAAATCATACATTTATCGCTTCGTTTATTTTATCCAATTTTGAGTTTTCTATATTTTCAACTAAATTAGCTGATATTTTGCAAGTATGTATGTCCTCAGAAATATACTTAGCAACCCATCCTTCATATCGAAGGTAGCTCCTTGTATAGAAGTCAGAACTAAGACAAACAATATTATTGAACAAATTTAAACTTTGGATAATTATTATAATTTATAGGTATATTAATATTCATTTTAATTCAATTTGAACAAATTGACTTTAGAACAAAGGTAGTGTTCCACTGTTCCACGATGTTGTAAGGATGCCATTATAATATGTTCATGGATGCCACCACGAACATAGTGAGGATGCCATAGATAAAAATGTCTTCTTATCTGATCCATGATAAAAAATAATTGATAAAAAATAATAAAATATTTAAATATAATAATACGATTTAACTATTATATAGTTATTAGTTATTACCATAATATTACGTATTACGTAATAGCAACAGAGCAACTATTGAACCATGTTTATGCTGTGAAACGACTTTTCTATGTTTTTACTATTATACATTTAATGGGCTAGAGAATTGTATATAACTACTGTGGTACAGCATAATTTATACTGTAACATATTCAAAATCAATGAAAATTTATTTATTCATTTAATTATTGGTTAAACTTATTTCATTCTATTACAAATTGCACCTAGGTATGTAAGTATTTTGTGATGTTTCATAATAATCATAGTCATTAGTTCTATTCTTATATTATTTTAGCCATCTAATGGATCATTGCTACGACGAGGATGTTTTATTTAATCAATTTTTGATATCCCTCTGCAAATCATCTGCAGAAATATTTAATAAAGCTGTTGAAAATGGATGGCCTATATGTGTTCCCAGAGAAGGTTCCTTCTCTAAAAATAAGTATTCTGAAAAAGATTTCAACGACCACATTTTGACTCCCAGTAAGTGTTCAGATTTAAAATTTATTACAATAAGTGGCCACAATGTTTCTGTAGACAACCATGCAGTTACATGTCAATATGAAAACAAGACTTACACAGTAGACATACTATTTATTGAAACATGCTATACAGAAGATAATCACAGTTATAAAGTAATATGCATAGACGGCCCATTAAATTGTGCTACTATGTTAGAAGATATTATTGTAATAACATCTGTTCAAGATTGTTTGAATTTTTTGTATTCCAAAAGCAACAAATTGTTATTGAAAGATCTGAGATCTTTAATGGATGATTTTTTATCATCCAATGATTATATTAATATGCCTGTTGATGTCAAGAAAAAATCCATTGAAAATTTGTATATTAAATGTTTAAAGAAAGCAAACTATCATACTAAAAAGTCCAATCATTTTTTTCAAAACAATATTAAACTTGCAGTAGAGTATTATATACAGAATAAACTGTATACTGTCTTGATGAATAATATAAATGTCTTAATGGCAACAGAAGATGCCAAGTTAAATAAACTTATTCGGAATTACTCTAGTGCTATAATTGATATAGAAGTGGACCAAGAAGTACAAACAGCAATACCAAATGCCAGATGTGAATTGTCCAAGTTGTATATGCACAAAACTATTATAGGAAAGTTTAAATGTTTAAAAGATACATTTTTGAAATTGTCTAATGGAAATAATAATTTTACAGTGGATAACCTACTAAGTGCTTTGGTTCATTTAGTCATACATTGTAAAATACCCAATTGGAATGCTCAAATATATTTTATGAAACATTTTGTTGTCAGCAATATAAAAGACTTTGATGATAATTTCTATTTAACTTCATTAGAAGCAGCTATTGAACATATAAAATTTCATAAATTTGATCTTAAATTATCAACAAATTTCCATGATTCAAATTATGGTACTTTTTATAATTATATTTGCAATGGAGAGTACTATAAAGTTAAAGAAACCTTAGAATATGTAAAAATACAACAATCTTGCTCAAAATGTCATCCTTTATGTGAATGTGATTCTTGTATGAAGGAGGTATTAAAAGAATCGGCAGTTTGTGTGAAGTATAAAGATGAACAGGGTCTCACACCTCTTCATCTAGCAGCTTTTTATGGCTATCCACTCATTATTGAATTACTTTTGGAATATGGATCAGACATAAATGCTTTGGATAATTTTTCACTTACACCTGCCCATTATGCTGCACTTAGAGGACAACAGAATGCATTATTGTTTTTGTTACATAATAAAGCATTGATGATTGGAGATAATGAGGGTAACACTCCATTGCATTTGTGTTGTTCAAATGGTCATGATCTTTGTGTCAAAGCATTGTTATATTTTATGGAATTTTCGGACTCAAAATTAAATATAAATGTACAAAACAATCAGGGAGACACACCTCTTCATTTAAGTTTTAAATGGGGTTACACTAATGTAGTCCAAATATTGATTGAACAAGACGCAGATCCATTAGTGTGTAATCGCAGAGGTCAAACATGCTTTGATTGTGCCCACAATTCCAAAATGGTAGAGACATTTAAAATTAATAAGAAAAACAATACAGAAAGAGTGAGAAAAAGTAGTGTTGAAATAACATTGCAGCAAAAAATGATTGGAAAAATAATAACTGCTGTATCTGATGGTGACATACGTTTAGTACAACACTATTTAGGCATTGATGATGAAAATCAAAACATAAATACGTTTGTCGATATAAATTGTTCTAATTTTAAAGGCTATACTCCACTTCATGTAGCAGCAGCCAATGGCCAAACAAATATTTTAAAAATGTTGATTGGATATGGGGCTGAGGTTAATTCATTGACAACTTCGGAACAGTATACTGCATTACATTTAGCTGTAAAGAACAGAATGACAGGAGTTATTGATGTTCTTCTAGATTCCGGAAAATGCAATATTAACAATCAGGATAATGGTGGCAATAGTGTATTGCACTATGCATGTACCATTGGTGATGCTAATATAATAACTAGACTACTCGAACATGGTGCTGACTTCGGAATAATTAACAAGAAATTTATAAGTGCTTTAGATATTTTAAACAAGAATACAGAATTAAGGTAAACAAAATTAAATTATATCTGTAAATGTATGGACAAGATACCTAAATGTTTAAAAAAAAAAAATTTTAAAGGTCCCCACTGCAGCAGTAGCGGTAAAATGACTCTGGAGACTATATTTGACCGTCAAGACAAAATAATTTTACCGTCACTGCTGCAGTGTGAGGTAAGACCACAAAATAAAAAACATTTCATCCATTCTGTGGTTAAGCATTGAAAATTAATACATTTAAAACTATTTATAGTTCACTTTAATAATATATTTGTAAAAAATAAACAAAGATATAGCATAATGCAATTATCTTAAAATAAGAAATTAAAAATATGCAAATTTTTGCTAATTATAATTATAATTATTATATGCGCCAGTTCGATTCCTTGGTCAAGGGCGGCATTTTTCTTTGGGCAAGTCCCCACCCGGGCATGGCAGATACCTACGGGTGCCCAATCAAAAATTCTGCCAAACAAATACTCACGTGTAAAAACCCACACTTCAAAACATTACCACCACCACTATACAACCCTACTAACAGTTAATGGCCATAAGCTTAAGGCTCAATAAAAAAAAAAAAAATATTATAATTCAAATAATAAACTTGTCTTTAATATTTGTTTCAGGCACTTGATTTCAACTAAAAAAAATCACTGATACACAATACAGTGAAATATTATTTGAATCTTAAAACAAAAAAACGTTTAATGTGTTTTGCAACAAAAAAAGATCTATTTATTCATTTTTCGTTTTGAAATTGTATTGTTAGGTATATAATATAAAAATAAAGAAGAAAAAAAAGTGTACTACTGATATATTTTCCAAGAAAATTAATACCTATTTTACTAAAAATAAATAATAATTTATTTTTGTTAACATGTTTAGTTTAACCTGTTTAAATAACTTTATACAGTATATGATAAATGTTTTTATAATGAATTAATAAATTGTTTTATATATATATTTGAATATTTTGTAAAAAAAATTACCACAATCTAAAATTTCTAATTTTCCTGCGATCCTGTCAGAAAAATGAAAACAGTGATACAAAACGCTGTAATAAGTAATAATGAACATATTTTTAAATGTTATAATAGCCCAATTCTTCTGCTACTGTGCTTACACATGCATATGATTATTATTTATTATAATGAACAATTGGCTTAAATATGTGCATACAGCTTATAATCTGTGGCCTGTGCACAGGCAATGTTCAATAACTATAACAAATAATTAACAAGTTACAACACTGCACTGTTAATTAGTTCATGTTTTAAGGTTTATCTGCATTTATTTAGTGAATATGACCCGCAGACCCCATTAGGCCAATTATAAGATGTTCACATATATAATCACATCCTTTATTCCTAATTTCTATTGACTATAATACCTAAAGTATACAGTTTGTTTGTACAAGTAACAAGTGTACAACTATCATAATAATGAATAATGATCATAATACCCGGTTCGGTTTCTGTTTTCATTAATTATTATTCATATTTCATATAATCTATGATCTTACCGTGCATTCTGTTATCTGTAGAATAAATCCTGATTTGTTTGATAACAGCCACACAAACAAGTAACAACATAATGATGATAATAATAATAATAATATTAAATATACGTAAACCAAACCAACTGCGAACTTCCATCGTTCCTGTATTTTTTTTTAAAAAACAATTTTCAATAAGTATTTAGTTTTAAAATTTAGACATTTTGATGGCAATAGTGCTGTCATGTTTCAAAAGATGCTTCGACGGCATCAAGTACACAGAACATACGTCCTTTCCATTAATCAACCCTATATGTTTGGATACCAGCCGAATGGGTACAGGACAATATACATGGATAATGATTGATATTATACGATTTATTTAAAATTTGCTAATAATCACAGGTAATGAAGTAGTGATTGTGAAAAATGGCACCAGGATATGTGGTAGTGGTGGCGTCTTGTGTACTGCTCCAATAGTGCAAAATAAATGTTACTTTGAAGTAAAAGTACAACAATCTGGTAAGTGAAACAGATGTGTGCCTTTGTTTAAATTAATTAAATATTTTTATTTATATTTCTGATTAGGAATCTGGGGAGTAGGTGTAGCTCTGAATGATGTAGATCTGTGTAAAGCACCTGGTGGTCACGATCAATATTCATGGGTATTGTGCAATGATGGGGCACAAAGACATAACCAGCAAGTGTTAAAAGCTATAGATAATACCATTGAAGAAGGTGATATTATTGTAAGTATTAGAATCATTTTTAAAACAGATCCTTGGTTGCTATAAATCAACAAAATGTTATTTTTAGGGTATTTACTATGACCATGTTGAATTAAACTATTCAATTAATGGCCAACCAGTGAATGAACCAATTACAGGAATAAGAGGAACCGTATTCCCAGCTCTATTTGGTCAGTAAAAAAATATAATATATTTATTAAATTATTTCAGTAATAGGCATATGCAGATTTGTGATTATCCATTAAAAATAAACATTAGAAAATATGACATAGTTTATACATTTGTTTAACATATGGATTTTTAAATTATAACTATAAATATGATAAATTGTTAAATAATAACTATTATGTTTTTGGTTTTTAGGTACTACATAATATGTTCTGTTTGATACAAATTTGGTTGACTTGAAATCTTTATATCAATGCAGTGCTTTAGTGTCTAATGAATGGTCTTTAAATTTTAGAGAACCATTAAATTAATCAATTTTTAATGCAACCCAGCATATGACAAATTAATGGGTCTATACAAAAACAAGAAAAACCATTTACATAAAAAATCCGGTTTAAACAATATTTGATAAATAAAAAAAAAACTTATGAGTTTAATCTTTGCAAAAATTAAAAAGATCCAACAACCCATATAGACAATGTAACGAACTTGGTGGAAGTCTGGTTTATTTATTTTCTGTTTCTTAAAATTAAATATCTGATTATAATGATACAAAAAACAATACAGGAATGAGTTGAAAATATTTTGCCTAATAAAATGATGTCTTGCTGTTTTTTTTTTTTTAAATGTAAGTGTTTAAAGCCACCATAGACCTTACACTAGTATAAGTATAACGTCTATGGCACTCGTACATGTTCATAACCCCACTACGACTATACCTACTGCTGCATTGTTGTCAGCATAGTCTTTATAATAATAGACAGCTAATTTTAATATTTGTATAGCTGTTACAAAATGTTTGCCGCTCATCAACGCAATCTTTAAATATTAAAAATAGTATGACATATATTTTACGATAGCATTAAAATAGTTATAAATTTTATTTTTCATTTAGTTTTTAGGTTACAGCTACTTTATATTAAAATTGTGTACCTAATAATTTTTTTTTCAGAAAATCATTTTTGTGCTGGTTTTCTCATATTATAAGCTTATTGATCATCTATTTAAAATTGATCTCTTTACTATTATTATTAAAGTTTATATTATAAAGTATTAAATTGTATTTATTTTTTTTCAGTGGACGATGGTGCAATATTAGACATTGTGTTGGAAAGATTTTCATATCCACCTTCTAATGGTTATGATAAAATCATGTTAGAGCAATCTATACTTTAACTATATATTGCGTAAAAGCTAAAATGAATAACATAATAATAAATATTAATCATTCCATTAATAATAAATTATAATTTTATATTTTTTCTATAAATTGTTTTATTTTTATGCATAATATATTAAGCCCATTTGTAAACTAATAAATTTAATATTATTATGTAATTATATTAACTGAACATTTAGAAGGTTTGCTATATAGTAGTTATTCAATAAAATATTTATTAACTTTAAAAAAATTTCTTTTTAACAAATAACTCTTAATCATGAAAAAAACTATTCATTTAAAATTTATATTTCAGACAAGTACTTAAAATACTTGTTGTTCTTCTTCTATAAACAAAACAATGTATACTTTGTGCCTTCTAACTGTTCGTAGCCACTCTAGGATAAAATGTTTCAATTTTAAAATACAGATAATCAACCAGTTTAATTAAAGATAATATTATTTATTAATTTTTACAAATATAATCTACATCAGAAATATTGTAACCCTTTGAACAAAACTTAATAGCATGTATCAGTATTTTAAAAGTGATCAAACTAATAGGTAGGTAGGTAGTTAAACTAATATTTATTATGAATTATAAGACTAAAAAATATTTTAGTGTAGAACTATGTTAAAATGTATTTTTTTATTTATTATTATTTAACTGGTTGTATACATTAAAACCATACTATAGAAACATTTTACTCTTCTACTATTTCTAGTTAAATATGTTATATTATTTGATGTACTTAATACTCACATGTCTATGTGTTATGTGTATAATATAATATATAATATTATTAGTTTTAATTATATCTGAACAATAAATTCAGAATCTCAGTTTATCAAAAATATATTTAATTTTTGTAACCGTATTATATCTTATTCTTCAATTTATATTCATTTTTAAAAATAAAATAATCTTTTACTATATTATGTTGATGATAATTATGCGATGGTTAAGCAGCTTTGATTATAAGCAAAATCTTGGCAATCCGAGGAAAAATACCTTTATTAATAATCATACTTTATAAATTACAACTCAGATGAAAGAATTGATTACCTGTTGGATACTTTTATAGACAATACAATAAATTATAATATAAATAAATATAATTTATTTCATATCAACTTATACAATGTTAACACTATAATAGTTTTTAAACTTAATCAAATTCAGACTCATGTGGATACATAAAATATTCACATTTTAAATTTTTTTTTCTAATTATTTTACAAGCATATAATATATTTTCTCTCACCTCTACAGCATACAAATTACTAAAATATATATAAGTTTGAGATATTAACGGTTAAGATTGTCAACTTACTGTATACAGTATACACACAATTTGATTTAATGTATACATATTAATGCATTTCTATTATATATAAACAAAATATTTGGTAAATAATAAGTATATTTTAGAAAATATAATTATTAATAAACTATACTTTAAAACATTCACAGCTATAATTGTATTAGGCTTCCTAATAGGCGGTTAAAGTAGTTTAGTATATCAGGTATACAAGTTATCAGTAAATTAAAAATGTAGGTAATTTGAATTAATTTTGTTAATTTTACAGTCTTGAAAAAAGTAATATTTGATAATGAAGAATTCTAATGATAATTTTGATCATAATTTATCAATGATTTAATGGCATAATGTTTTGTTCTCATCTGATATGTATATTATAATGATAAATGTTAGTTAAATTTAAAATAATATATTATCTATTTACATTTATATTAATTGTAAAATTAATAAAGATTAAAATTATATTGGAATGGTTTAATTACAAATATTTAAATATTAAATATTTTTAGATTTATTAAAAATTTAATTTAACTTCTACGCATTATTTTCCTTTTCTTTTGATATGAGAGTATAATTTTTGTAAGAACATTGTTCCTTTAATGCCTCAAATACTAAATTATATAAACTATAGCTAATCATGTAATAACATGAATATTATTTAATTGTAATCAATTTTTTAAAACTGAATACATTAGTTTTAGTATTTTGGCATGGCAGGAACAAGTTTAGGAAATGATTAAAGTATATTTTATACATATTATTATAATATAATATACATACTTTCAAATAAACAAGAGATTTGTTACTTTACTTTGTTTGTTTTTGTTTAACAAAGAGAGTTAATGCTACGTATAATTTACCTCGTTGTCAGCAGCTTCAGTCTCTACTTCTTTTTCCCAGTCAAATGCAGTTTGACTTGGCAGTTGGCCTAAATGTGCCCATCGTTCTTTAAAATTTGGGTTTTTAGCTCGTAATTTTTCAAATCGTCTATTATGGAAAAAATAATAATAATTATTGTGTAAGTATAGTTAATATTAAATAATACAGTACCGAAACAAGTAATGTTTTGCAAAATTGTACAGTTCTATGTCTAATGCATTTATTTTTTTCACTTTTTCCAGCTCTTCATCATTTAATAAAGATTTATAAACAGCAGATAGAGTTGTATTGTGTTGCGTAAATGTTACTGCAAATCTTAAATTAAATGTTTCTTCAAATATGTACTGATTTAACTGAAAATAATAGTTCTATTATAATACCAATATTCCAAAACATTTTTTTGTACTATTTACTTTTTGAAATTCAGTGAGTCCAAAAAATGCAATTGATAATAAATTTCTTTTAGCACTTGCTAGCATGACCCTGTTCCGTTCTTCTTGGTTCATATATGAAGAATTATAGCAACCAATCAGAGATAGATCTGCTAACATTCTTGTTTGTCTAAAGAATTATACAAGATGTAATTTTTTAATTTTTCATGAATGTAAACATAAATAACAAGAATTTATGAATAATACAGTAGACAGTAAGTCTCATAATAACTATTTCAGTCATGGCTAAAAATTAATTTTTTTTACAATTGTAAAAGAGAGAAAAAAAATATATTTACATAATTTTCAAAAATATCCATATTATAAAGAGTTGTCAAAGTTATTAGCACTTAAGGATGTCTCACCCGCATGTGTTGTCCCCACCTTAAAATTAATGTACAGCATGGAAATTTGAACCATTTTATTCTGTTGTTCTAAGAATGTGATTTGATCTATAATAAAATTTAAATGTAAGATTATTATTTAGTGCTCCACAAAGGCTTTTATTGATATTTTATTAACCACAAAGCAATTTATATTTGTTATAATCATTTTAAAATGTACAAACAATTTACAGTTTTTAAATCCTCAAAACTTGCTTCTTAATTATTAGATCAATAAAATCCTCCACAATGCCCAAAATAATTATCTTACCTTAAAATTTTATATTAGGTAAATTTCTTCTATATTAAAAACAACAGAGTAAAATGGTTTATTGAGAAAGTACTAAGTGTTATGTTCTGCACTTGTGCGATTACAAAACAAAAATTATAAATGCGGTGTAGCATCCTCTTAAATAATGAATATTTAACATTTTGATTACCGATTAGCTGCTAAATTATATGGACAATCTGCAAACGAATTCAATGTAACATCTGTCCAAAATGTACCATTATAACATTTTGGCAATTCTTCAAGTGATGCTGGATGACCCCCACACCAATGTCTAGACATTCTCCAAGTTGCTCCTCTTTGCACATGTTTGTATTCAGAAAGGTAACGGCTAACTGGATCTCTCAATAAAGTAAGATAGAAATATCTACAAAGATAATTGATTAGATTGAATTCATTTAATCAGTGATCATTATTAGTCTATTTACCTTCGTTTAATGGATTTCCCTTCATTTTTGTCAAGTTCGGAATCAACACATCCAGTTAATTCAGTAAAATCTGCATGGAGTCCACATTTCCATCCAGTAGAATATCGACTAAAGAGCCAATTTTCATTTCGACTAGGTCTGAAACAATAGCATAACTTTCTTTTTCTTTGACATGTACAAGGACGCTGTAAGTCTAAATCTTGTACAAGATGACGTCCAAATGATGTACCACCGGTTTTCTGTATATGCAAAAACACCATGACATCATGTGCATTCATGTCAAAACGTAATTGATTTTCACTCTGCATATCAATGTAACTCACTCCTGTACCTGTGTCTTTGGCACTTTTAAAGTCTGAAATGAAAACAATAGCTTGAAGAAATAAATGTGTTTAAATTATTTGTAACAGATATTCCTTACCAGTTATGTTGGTCGATAGAAGATTCATTACCGTCCATTCCGAATAAATTGCAGGCTTAGGGTTGTAGGATAATGAACAACGGTTGTCTGAACAAAAGTAACCAAAATATATGATACCAAATAAAGTCAACAATGCAAAAAACATGACCAGTTTCCTTAGGGTAATACGATGTTCTATTTTTCTTCTCATTAGAATGTTTTTCAGTAACCCTTGGCAGTCCGATTGCTCAACTACATGGGTAAAGACCATTTTGTACCAATCATTTCATCCAGTTGGTCATACAGACTCGTCTATCCGGCAGGCAGATCCTACTGAATGTTTGTGCTGGTAAAGGACGTATGTGAAAAATGAATTGTAAAATACATTGCAGTAAACAACATTTTCAACATTTCAAGTCGGTGGTCACTGGTCTTTGATAATCAAAAAGTGATATCACAAAAAATTTGTAGGCAGTGAACAATGAAAATTAAATATTGAAAATAATAAATATTCAAATAACTATATTTACATCTTTAATCTTAAAAGTTTCTGTAAATTAGATAAACTGTTATCGTAAACTGATAACCTTACAGTGCAATCATTTCAATACGTTTCCAGCACTGCTTTCGATGTCAGGTCTATGTTTGAGCGCAATTTAGATGGATATTTTGAATTTAGTAGCGCACCGCAGCAGCTCGTTACTGCATCAATATATTATGCGCAGTACAATAAACAATTGTTATATATTAAGTTGTCTGTAGTTTAATGTTGTGTTATAATTTCGGAAGTTTAATAAAATATCGGTTTTATATGAAATCCAAGACTGTTGACATATTTATTACAGATACTTGTTTGATTATTTAGTATTGTTTACTGCTTTTTTTGCAGTATTTTCTGCAATGAAGATAATATGGATTACCCCATTATTACTGATCCAGAGTTACCGTAAGTCATGAAAATCAATATTAATATTATTGAATTAAGTTAATATATCTTTGATTCATATATTATAATTTATATCTACACTCGTGTTGTATTCCAATAGAATTCATAAACGAATACATAAACTGATCATTTATGTACAATTTCATATATTTCAACACCAATTTGGAAAAACGAGCAAATTAGAGAATTTTAGAATCGTTTATACAGTTAGTACACTTGGTAAAAAATAGTGAATTTCCAATAAGTATTTTTTTTCATTAATAATTAGGAAAAAACGGGACGTTTCAACACCAGGTTTTATATAAAATCAGTATTGGTTTTTTTGTTGTAATTCTTGTTGTATACTTGAATTATTATTCAAATGTTTATATCCGAATTTTCTTCTCATAGTACAATATTGTATATATTTTTATTTTTGTTGAGCTATTTAAAGGCATATACAATTTACGATTTTTTAATTCTAAGTGAAGCAAAGAATGTATTCGTTTTACAATGATGTACGTTTTTTAAATCTATTTATGTTTATGAAGACATTTTTTTTAGTAGGAAAAATCTTCAGATCATAAGCTTTGAAGGAGCTTTTTAGATTTCTGGTACCTAGAAAATTGAATCGAGTTGGTACTTTTGGAAGGTCAAAATTAAAAATTCTCAGTAATTTTTAAAATAGTTGGAAGTTACAAAAATAACTAATAAGATACAAGATAATTTGTTAAAATTGTAATATTGTTATTAAAATAATAATTGTTTGGTAACATACTAACAATATGTTTTCACTCTGAATCGTTTTTCATCTTATATTCGTATACAATATAATGTATCATTGAATTCAAGCTTAACGAGATACACTTGACACCTGCTAGCTATACACATCAAAGCAGTTATCTACTTGACTATACTTACTCATAATTTTTAGTTTTTTCCCAAAAATGTTAAAAAAAAAAAAAAAAAATGTACGCTCTGAAAAAAAGTTTGAACATTTGATACACTTTTCTAACTATAGCTAAGCTAGTTCAAGATTTCATAGATTGATTAATTTGAGTAAGTTACCAATAGGCTATATTCAATATTCCTATACGGCTGTATTATATTATATTACATAATAGGCACATAGGTAACATGTTAATATGTTATATAGTTATTAGTTGTACAATTTTAGTTTTAATTAAGACGTGTATTCGACCGTAACGATTAACATAATATTATATATTATTATAATCCTATTTTTTTTTATCACCGTGATACCTATTCTTACTTTTAACACTTTTATGTCCAATCAATATTTATTAACAAAAAAAATACTAGCAAAAAATAAATATATAGGAGGATAGTCAAAATACTTTTTCATTAAATAATTTTATTTATACTGCAAGGACGAAAAATTCTTATGTGGAGATTGATAAACAAAAAGTTATTATTTATGTATATTGTATATACTTACATAGGTACTCGTAAGTATTTTTGTCATTTTAGAATAATGTTCGGAGTGTCAAGGGTGATAAAACCACTGCAGGGTTTGATATGGCTTTAAATTTTAATAGTCACATTGTTCCACAACCCACACATGTAAAAGCCCTGTGGGCTGCAATCAGTCGGAAAAGATACATTATTCGCCATTTATTGCTATTTACTAGTTGTTACATATTTTGAAGTTAATTACTAACAATTCTTAGTTATTACTTATTAATAATCATAATACAATACAATATCAACATTTTAAGTGATGATATGAATTGGTTAATAATTGAGTAGAACGAATTGTTGACATCTATTAATCCCCTATCCAAACATCCAAATTCATTGATGGTCATAAAATGCCACTGTCAGTTGTCACTGAAGTAGTGAAGCACCAAAGTAACGCTTAAACACGCCATTGAATAGGCGCTGAAAAAAACATTTTGACATAGCCCGGATATTCACCAAGTCAGCCCTGGATTTGACCCACTTACCCACTGAATTCGATATTATTATATATAGGTAGTTAATAGTTATAGACACATATAGGTACCTTCAGGTTATGAATATACCGTATATGACATTCAATATATCGTGTACTCTCTGTGTCAGTAATTATACTGTATATAAATATATACAATATATAGCTACCTAAATACTAAATCTTCAGCAATACAAATGTACCTATACATACATTTTTTATAATGTAAAAATATAGTTACCTACTTAGGATTTAGGAACAAATGTTGGTATAATTTTATATTGTTAACATATTTCATCATACCTACCTATAAATTATATTATTTCACATTAAAAATAAAGCATATTAACATTGTACCTATGTTGTAACATAAATTGAACGTGAGAGTACCTACCTACGACAAGCTGCAATATAATATACCTACTGGCTACTATATTATATAAATAGTATTGACATCAGACATGTATATATTTGATATGTATAAATTATAATATTATTATATTAATATATACGTACATCATACATAATACATATTACTATGGTCACGAGTCACGAATCACGATACAAATAATAATGGTACCTATAGATTATTTCCTATTCGTATCCTATACTATTAACTATAACCAATAATATTGCGTATGAGTGTCTGTACATTTTTTCTCAAAAAGAACCCCACGGATTTCGCAACTAGGTGTTTTTTGATAAATGGAATATATTCATTGCCGTAACTAGGCTACTTGAGGCCTGTGTGCAAAACCAAAATATTGAGGCCCCTTATTATCTTTTTCAATACACATCTCAAAAACTTTTTTTGCAATTTTTAAAGTCAGCAGACGAAAATTCGGGCTTAAACAAAAAAAAAATTTTAATTTAAAATAATCTATAATTTTAAAACAATTTCTCAAGGCTATAACTAACTCAAAAAAGTAAAAATTTTCTAAAATGTAATTTATTGAAAATATTAATATAAATATTTGGTGAAAACTTCAATGGTCTACGGTTATTAGTTTTCGAGTTATACCAAAAAATAAAATTTTTGGTTTTAGGTAAAAATGACAATTTTTTTTTTTTATTGACGCTTTTTAATAACTAAAACTAAAAATTTCGATTTCGATCTCCAAAAAGTACCAACTAGATTCACTTTTCTAAAAGAAAAAATGCTGATCTCGAAATTCGGAATATTTTTACTACCCAATGTTGATGACCGACAGAAATGAAAAAAATTATAGACATCTTGTAAAATCAATACATTTGTTCGTTCCTCTCGAAATCTAAAAACAGTGATCACGACTCCATGCTAAATAAAAAAATGAAATAACATTGGTTTCGTTTCCAAATCAATACCTAATAAATAATTTATGTATTTTAATAATTTTATATTAGTTTAATATTAGTCTTTAGATCTTTTGAGGCCCTTCGATATATTATGAGGCCCGAGGCCTGTGCGTGCGGTGCACACTTTGCACACCCGGTTTTTACGGCACTGAATATATTGGTCAATGTCTCATCTCCGAAAAATTCTTGTTTTTGATTTATGCTAGACATTTTGAAAACTTAATGAAATGCTTAAGTATATATTGTTATTATTTAATATTTGATTATTCCAAAGAATATATTATAATATTCAGAACAAGTGTTCCTACATAAAAGTCGACTTTGAAAATAATGTTAGTTACCTACTTGGTTTAGTGGGTGGTTAGTCACTGTGATAGTTGAGAATAAAAAGATTTAGTTGAAGCTTCATTAGATAGGCCAAGTGCAATAAAATAGTATATTGTGTGGCAAGGGCGGGAAGTGAGATATTTCAGTCTCGGCTCGAGGGCGACGTGTGCGACACGAGCCGCAGGAGAGTGGCGCATTTCGTCCAAGACTGAAATTGCCTTCCCGCCCGGCACTTTTTGGGATTTCCACTTTACCGCCCGGCTCTATTAGAGATTCCCACTTTATCACCCGCTGGACGGAAAAAGGACGCTTTCGAAAGCTTCAACCGCTATCGAAAACCAAACTTTCTGTGCAGGTGTGACAAAAATTATTTTAATGAAGCAATAAAAATAGCGCTTATCGGATTACTAATTAGTACTTTTAAATAAAACACAAAAGTTATAGAAGGTTGAAATGTTCGTTTTTGTGTAAATACACATATATAGCATAGATAATATAGGAAATTACGAATATCAATTGAATCAGGAAACCATAAATGTTAAAAATATGTAGAATTGATAGGACCGAGGAACCATGTACGGTGTACCTATGTGACCTATCAATGCTTTAGAGCAGTGGTGGCCAACCTTTTTTTAACTCGGGCCATAAAAAAAAAATTTTTTGACCGCGGGCCATAAAAATTTTTTTTACTTTTAAGTCATCAGAATTTTAGGTATAGGTATATAATTTTATAATTAACGACGTTTTTATTGTACTTAATAATTTTAATGACTTTATTTAATACTTAACTTAATAATTACTACAAATTAAAGAAAATTAAATCGGCTTACATTTCAAAAAATATTTTTAAATAAATTATTAAAACACATATAAAAATAAATATAATCTATACAAAATATCGTTTTACACTTACAAAACATATTTTAAAATGTAGTAATTTGTTAATGAGAACTTTGAGCTTGTTTCTGTTGACAGAGGACATTAATATTAGGTTTTAATTTGGTAGAATTTACCCGGAGAACGGCGTGTATGACTGATCACGATGGCTGTAGAAACTACAATGTAGATAAAATTGGTCGAGCAACGATAACAGTAATATTACTATATGTTGTATTACTATATATTGCTATACTACTAATATAATTGTAGTATTGTAGTTTCTACAGCCATGGTGATCGTATGAAAATAAGATAAGATACGGTAATGCTACTTATAAGTTATATTATTAAATTACATTGTAACAACAAAAACGCTACGATATGGCGATACGGGATTAAATATAAAGAATGTATACTGTATATATTTAATTTTTTTTTTTACGTAAATGTAAAATATTATAGGTACTTCTTTCGCGGGCCAGATATTAAATGATGGCGGGCCGGAGTTGGCCCGCGGGCCGTAGTTTGGCCACCACTGCTTTAGAGGAAGACACTCGGACATTTTATTTTTATCTCATTTCTATAAAACGTCGTTATTTTTGTTTTGTTTTGAGGAAAATAAAGAAAAAAGAAATAAGATTTTTATTTAAACAAATATATTGTTTTTGAAATACCTACTAAACCCGAGCTAAGCTCGGTAACCAGCGTTATAGTAATGGTTGTAACTATTTAATCTCAATTTCATTTACAGGTACAATTGGTTCACATTTACAAGATGAATACAACCAATATTCGTTATACCATAAGAGGCCTTTAAGTCCTCGACCATTGGATACAATGGCAGATTTAACCAATGACCTTGGAATATGTGTTTTGCGGGTACCTATGTAGCAATTTAACACTTATATATTTATAAAACCGTGACGGTTCGCTAGCCGGGACGAAACTATTAATATAAAAAATCATCCTTACTCATAAATATAATAATAAAACTATTTACTTTTAATAAAGAATAAAGATTCCAAACAATGTCAATTAAAAAAATTCACATTTTTGGTGGAAATCAAGGCCAAATTCATTTTTAATAATATTTTAGTAAATTTCTCAATGTTACAATATATTATTAGTTTAACTATGTATATATATGACATTATTTCCCTGAAGTGAGCCACCCAAATTCAAAATTTGGTAGTTGGTACTGGTTTAGTTGACGCCCACCAAGAAAGTATCCTTTCAACGCTGAAGTGTAGTGGATAAAAGCCACCTAAATAATCTATATCGTATATTTTGGATATTCTAATTATACTTCAAAATATAAAATTAGGTAATTTAATTATTTTGTTGGATTTTATCATTGATTAAACTTATAAAGTATTAAACTATTAAAGTACCTACTTTTGTATTTATTAATTTATCATTATTATTTTAATTTTAAATTTATTAATTTATTATAATATACTAATGTATTTAAATATATTATTAAACTATATAAAGTATAAAATATACAGTATTATGATTAGAACATCGAAAATAGGAGAGATGTAAGTGATGGGCATCAACTAAACCAATACCTACCCAACATTTTTTATTTAAGTTTTCTTGCTTAAACTTGTATTTAGTATTGTATATAACCAATTTATTATTACAAATATTGAAATATGCAATATATACTTACAAGTAACTAACTTATTAGTTATTAAGAAAACTAGAATTAAAAATATTAAATCTGGTCAATAAACTTTACCGACACCTTGTCATTAATAAGTTATTGTTGTACACTTGTCATAATAATAGAAACATATAGGTCTATGACTTCTACAAAATTATTTTATTGATTGAAGATTTAAAAATGATGTATTGTTATAACTATAAAAGTGAAGTTTTAAAATTAAATCATTTTAAGTAATTTTAATATTATAAACATAATATATTTTGCTTCCTATTCTTATATTATTATGTTTACCTATAACTTTTTAAATGGTGCGAATGAATAAACTTCAATTAGTTCCACCGTTTAGCATCTTTAGATTAAAATAACTAAATAGGTATAGTTTAGTATTTTAGGTAAGATTTTATAGTATAACTGTATAAAATAGTATAATATAACATAGGTATATGATTGTTAAAAATCAAAATTCTCATAGAATCAGTAGGTACCTATGATGGTAATTGTGCCAATACGCATAGAAAAGTTTCAAAACGTATTTCAGTGTTTTATATACGTAAGGTATTTTATAGGTAATAGCTGCAGGTGGTGCAATTGGAAATATTGCATTTTCTCCTTTTGGTTTGATGGCAGTATCAGTTCTACTTTATGAAGGATCGAGTGGGTACTCTGCATTGCAAATTAAACAATCTCTTAATTTACCTTGGGAAATCCTTGCTGTCAGAATCGGAGTTCGAGATTTAAATCGTTACCTTAAAGTAAATAGTTGAATGGTAATGTTTGTAAAGGATAAAAATGTTAATTAACAGATAATATTTTGATGTTTTAGACATATTTCAAAAGTGATGGATTTTTGAATGGCCTAACTATGAGCAGAGAAGAAGTATGTCTCAGGCCACAATTCAAACGAGTACTACGACTGTACGGTTTTGACGACCCCAATAGTTTTCTTTTTGATTCGTGTCCTGAAAGTGCTACGACAACGATTCAACCACTGCAGCCTATGTCTGTTACTACACATGGTACTGTAGTGACGGAAATTATCCCAACTAGCCAAATAATTCAAGTTTCTACTAATATTACGAATGGGTCAGCTAGTGACATATCAACAGTGGCGACTGAACTTCCAGCCAAAGTAACTTACCTAGGTGATGCTAGTTTCACTATATCTAATATCGATACAAACACCAATTTACCTATGAATTCTCAAACAGTCACAATGGTCGTTGATATTGAAACACAACCTCACACCATGCCATTAGAATTATCAACTAATCAAGAAAAAACAACACTTCTTATCAACGAACAAGAACCAAAATCATCTAATGAAATAGAAGTGACCAATAAAAACCCAAACGAACAGTTAAAAACTGATGAAATCGTTTTAAGTACTACACCTATGACTTCTGACGATCCTATGATGGTGGCAGCTACGGTAACTCAAACGAACATAGATTATAAAAATGGTGCATTGAATTCACCAATCAAGAATATTATTGATACAACAAATAATAGTAAATCGCAAACTAGTCCTACAGACGTATTTACTACTACATGGTCACAGCATGAAAGTACAACCCATGGTTCATCCGACATAACTACTGCAGACGTATTTACAAGTGTTAACGATGAAATTGTTTCACCTAGTAACTCTTATGTTACTTATGCTAAAGACAGATCGGATATTACGGTAATAGCATCTACAGAAATCCCATTAAAAACTACTATTAATAGCGAAATAAACGAGGTAAACACCGCAATGGAAGATAAATATCTCTTTCTCGAAAACACCGTGGAAGGCATAATTACCACAACTAATGAATTCAAAATGGACATCGACGAAACGACTAAAATCATGGACGTCGGAAGTACATCACAAATGTTTTCGTCAACAAACCCTATATCTAATGAAGATAGTACAACTACGGAGATTGAAATGAATACTAATCTTCAAAAAATAACTGATCAAACAACGCCATACACGATTCCTGAATTAAATAACAATCAAGTAACAACAGTAAGTGAACATTTAATATCCTCAACAGATGTTCCATCGACAATAGTGAGTTCAAGTAACGTGACTGAAAATGAAATCATAAAAGAAGCGGAGTCCAATCACCATTATCAAATAGCTACTTTGGAAAAGAAGAGTGGGAGGTCTATAGAGTCTAATGATAATTTACCTACTTTTAATGTAGAGTTCGTAGTACGAAAAGAAGATGTACGAACCAATTGCAATCAAACAAGAAAAAGGACCATTATCAAACCGGATAGGATTTTGACGGAATATCCATCAAATTCAGGCGTTTCAATTACAATTAGGGGATCGAAGAAGCGAAGAAGAAGACATTTGAATCAGTGTAATTTTAAAAGCTTTAAGCATACAGTATATATTTAGGTAATATTCGAGTAAAATATTACATTAATATAACTTTTTAGATCAAGGATACAATACAAATCGAAATCAATGGTTTAATGGTTACAAGACTTACGGACCTCCATCTGGCTGGATGGACAGGTCATCCAATCCATTTGAGTCAATTAATTTGTTCAATTCTGGTTATCAACGTATCCCATTTTTTACTTATACAGCTGTATTGCCTTTTGGATTTATTTTCGAGCTAAAGTCACAAGTTATCGAGATACCTTTAGATGTACGTATACAATTATAAGTATTAATTTAAAATTTTGAGATTGCTATAATACTATGGTATGATAACCAAAAATACCCATTTAATTACATTTCATACTGATAACTAATAAGTATTGAGTATTGACTAATATCACAGAACAATTATTGAAAGCAACAATAGATCTAGCATTTATGTGTAGTTATCAGCTAAAGTACCTAATCTAACCTTTTTATTAACTGCTATTGCCAAGCCGAGGTTACATTTACGATTTAGTATCGCCATTGACACAATAATATTCTGTTGTCCTACATTCTGTATGGGAAAAATTGATCGTTGTGAGAAAATATATAATTTGCGAAGTGTTAAAGTTAAGACATTTGTAATTATATACGGAGTTCATATATTATGTCCATTCAAATTAATTTTGTAATTTCCTGTCACGATGGTCGTTCATGCAATAAAGCGTAAGATATAATAATTGTTATCATTAAGAGTTAGAACATACATGCAATGGCGTTTACAGACATTTTCAATTGGTATATGAGATATATTATATGCCTTTACACAACATTTTTCGCAACCATCAATAATAATAATAAAGACTCACCTTACATCTTATATATTTACTGATTATTTAATTTGAGTACCTACATAAGTAAATACTAATTACTGTTATTTTAAAATGGTTCGTATTTATAGTTAGTACCTAAATCGGGGCATCATAAATGCCCGCTAAATCACTATATTTTAGTATTTTCCCTTAAAATAAGTTGTATATTATATGTACTTATAATATAATATTCTTTTTTATAATAGTGTTATGTACATTGTACATACTTCACAGAACATTTTCGGGAGGAAGTGTTTAATGTGTTTTTTGTTAGTAGTAGGTACCAAGTTTTGAACTCCAATTTATGGCTATAAATTAATATATTTTTAGCAGCATTTTTCATATTATTGTGATTATATTTTATGCATACTTTTTTGCGATAGGTATAAAAGGTGATGAAAGGTCGAAGGGAATAATGGATACACCCACAGTTAAAGATATAATTATATCTTTAAACGTGGATAGGTACTCCATAAAATGTTTTTCCTGGTGGAAATAATGAGTTCTAAATACTGTATAGCCGCATAAGTACCTATAGTATATTGTTTGTTTATTTGTTGTATAATATGGATAAATAGGATCCAAAGTACACGTTGATGATACTTATGCCAAACCATCCGGATGGTCTATCCGAGCTGTTGCTGCTGTTGCCGTCCATGTCTTTGCGCAACATACACAATTCTCTAAAACCGACGGCCGTTCATGCCACCGTGCCTATGTTTAAATACACGGCAAAAGTGGATTTGACTTCAGCTTTACAACAGGTGATTGACCGCTGAGATCGAGATCGTTTTGATAAAAAAAAAACAAAACTTCTCGCTCTTAACATAATATTATGTACCTACATACTACATACATTATAATATACATTCGTTATTCGTACATATATATAACTATATAAGGAATTCGTACAATAAATTGAGGTACCTATATACGTTCATTACTCGGACAAGCAGACCGTGCAATTTAGTGTTGAGAGCGTAGTCTTCCTTAGTTCCTAAATCATCACAAGGTTCAAGGGCACAACTATAACTATAGGCGTCAAAGACCCACCAAGAAGACAGCAGTTTAATCATCGTTATTATTCCATTATTATATTACCTATTCGTTATTTATATAGGTACCACACGTCCCGCGTGTATGAAATAAATCGTATAAACTATAAACACAGGCAATACAGCTCGTACAGTCGTAAGTGTACATTTAAATACACAGTAGAGGACTGTCAAGGTTAAAGAAAATATGGTAGGTACACAGTCGCCTCATGTGGAAAAGTGAGGGGGAGGTCACTCGGAAAGCCCAAAAATATTTAAATAGATACAGAAAATAGTTCATGTATGTATTGTTATTCATTGTTATCAATAAGTTTTTTTGCGGGCCTATAAAATTGACAAGGACCTGCGGGTAGGTATGTCAGTTTAAAACTGATCATTATAATATAATATTACAATAGGTATTAGGCAATAGGCATACATAAGAAATATGGTGCTTAAAACTTGCGAACCTGCACCATATAACTCCCTCGTATATAAAAGTTACGTATATAGGTACATGATTCTGAAATTTATTGTTTTAAAATATTTCATATTCATGAAGGATAAAAAAAAATTTTAACCAAAAACTATCACTGAAAAAAAAGTTTATTTATTGGAACCAAAATATGGTAACAATAACTATGAAATTTAGTTGCCTCAGTGACAAAATAACCATTAGTTGTGTACACAAATGTAATTTTGTTGACTGTAAATCGTTAGATAAACCATATTACGTTGTTATCAGTACTATTCTTGATTCGTTTCTTGACAACTAAAATTATGTATAGGTGACTGAATTCATTCCGTTATATATACAAATTACAAAACATGTATTTAATACTATAGAAGTATAGAATATCATCCTACTATTTTATTATAGTCGAAAGTACAGTAATCACTAAACACCTATACTTAGTTAAGTGTTAATGAAAAATATTATAGAATAATTTCTTACATAGTACCTACATTATACAAATTACATTACATATAATAACTATCCATCTTATATATATATATATTATATATATATTTATAATACCTTCTTTATATCATGATTTGGAATTAAATATTGATAGTTAATAGTCATTAGTCAGGTACTCAGGTATGAAGTCAGTATGACCATCTAGTGATGATTGTTTAAAACATACCAAAAAACAGTTTAAAAAAAAAAATTTTAATATAAATTTTTCAATATTTCATTGAAATATTTCGAAAATGGAAAAAGTCTCAAGTTTAAAATATTTCAGTGATAATTTCATACTCATAACCCTACTTATATATAGGTACCCAAAATCTTCCAAATATTGCTCGTGAGAAGACCGAGCATTCTATTGACCTCCATTAAAATTTGTTGTTCAGCAGTAAACACATGAAGTTCTATACTGCACGTGTCTTATGGCCTATATATAGCCATATATAGGTAATAAGAGACAAGACTATCAATTAGAATCCAACAACGTCTTGTAGTCTTTTTTTCTATCACTCGACTTTTAAATACCTACGTATTGTACCTAGGTACGGTACTATCATTGAATGTTTAATTTAATTGTAAATATAAATAACGTGCCATAATAATCGCAACGTTTTTCTATTTGCAGGTCGGAATCCATGACGTGTTCTACAGGTACAGGGCGGACCTTTCGTTCATGTCACCGGACGCTCGGTTGTTCGTCAGTTCGGTCCAGCAAGTGGTATCCGTGACGGTGAAAAAGTACAACACGCCACCGGGTAAGTGGTCAGGGCCGAGGTGCGCTAATTCCCGTTTATATATAATATATCTATATAGATGTATATTGTATATAGAAAATAGTTTATTTTCACATGCAACCAAGCAGGTAATTGTTGTATGTATACAATATGTTATACTCGTTATATAGTCATCTGCTAAATTCTGCTTGATTGTATATTTGTATTACTTATACATATTATGCGTTTAACGAGACGTTTTCATTTACGAATGGACATAATAATATAATATACCTTCTGTGTGACTGTGTACATAATGTTATAACTTATAACACTTATAGATTACATTATATATTTATATACCTGTAACACGCGTAGGAACGCAAACAGTGACCATGAAAAATCGTATTTATTCGCCACCCGTTTGAAATCGGATTCGCGGACGCGGGTGTCCACTGTTGCAGTGATCGGAGATCACCAAAAAAACTCTCCACCGCGGCTAATCGCCGCTGTCCTTCGGCCACCGCGACGTTGTATATTATATTAAACTACCAACTATCGGTCTATTGCTATGAGTCATACTATAGTCTATACCTAGTACATTAGTACTTACATAATAAATTGTATTATAGGTTCTATATTATAATACATAACCTGATAACCACCTAGAGTAGTTAGTAGGTACCTACCTACCTAATATATTATAGCCCCGTTGACCGTTGTTGAGAGCCTAATGAGTAATGGTTATTATAGTTTATTATTTAAATAGGCTGTAATAAATCATATAACTACTGCTTCAGTCTTCAGATATTCTACCTACAAATTTGAAATTACAATGCATCACGAGATCCTTAGATTTCGACTCCTTAGTCTTTTTCGTATATATATTGTACAGACATTTGTAGAAAATAATTTACATAGATTTACCTATACTTATAGTACGTATAATTATTTATAATGCTATACAAATGTCTTTCGATCGGTAAAGGTTATATAAACTATTAAATAGATTAAAGGTAGACCAGTGGCGCAACTAGAAAAAAAATTCAGGGGGGGGGGGGGTACAACCCCTAAACCACCCCCTGGTTGTGCCACTGAGGTAGACAGCGGTAGTTATAATTAATATGCTATCTATTAATCCCGATTAATTATTATAATATCCACTACAGTCTAGTCAGTATTCCGAAAATTGTTAAGTATTACTCAGAATAACTATTTAGAATATTTTTAAAAGTATTTTATTCCAATAAGAAAATACTTTTTACTTACAATATTAATTTCTTGTTTTCCTTGTTTTTTTGGAAATTTTTACAATATTACGCACATTTTAAAATTTTAAATCAAGTATAAACAACTTAAAGTATAATGTATTTTGAATTATTCAATTATATATTATAAAGTATCATTGGTTTAATATTTAAAACAAAAACTAAAACATATGTTAAAAGTATTCCAAATACTTTTAAACAGGCACGTATAGAGGGGGGTTTGGGGGTTCAATAGTTGTGTACTTATGTATATCAATCATCGATAACGACAAGATGATAAGTATATCTATATCTTTGCTCTTTATATTGCTCTTATTTACTATGGAATCAGGTCAACGAACACATTTTTGGCGTTGATCCAAAACATGAAATATGCTCATATACAAATATGATATTGCTGCATGTGCAGTATGCGTCGATTATTGAACAGCGTGCCGGTATAGATAGGTGTATATTATTGTATTAATGTATTATACTGTATATCTATATAGGCGCGTGTAAGTACGCTATTTTATGTCATAGCCTGTGGTCATAAGAATATAATATAATACGACTATTATTACATGTATTTTATATATAATATATACGGTATACCTATATATATACATGCATTCGACGACGTGTCCATACATATACCTACAACATTTTCTTCTCGGTTGATCGGTAAACCGAAACGAAGTAAACACACATTGTCCTCATATGCGACATGCAATTATTAGTCTTGAGCAAGCAATCGATCGGATCGATTTTTTTCACAAAAAAAAACAGAGTTCAAACGTTATATTAATATGTAGATACGTCATACCTACATATTATATTGCGTCATTCACGCAGTTTCATGTACTTAAAGACTTTGTCCTTTATATAAGTATAACGTATAAAATATAAATACCTACATATTATATTTGTAAAATAGGTACATATTAATATATTATTAATACATTTATTTGGTTTGCCTAACACCTAATATTTATAGTGATGTAGTAGACTAGTAGCATGTAGGTATTTGTTAAGTCACTATGTCCATATATTATATAATATATTAATATTTAATCACAAGTGCATTATAGATAGCTTATAGCCGAAAATCGAAATATAACCTATACGGTACCTATATCGAATTTATAGCAGTACCTACTCAATATATTTTATTTGGACATTTATCTATTTGACTATATAGGTATCCAGCTAAATACTTATTACTTAATCATATAATATTATATAATTGGTAATTGTATCTTACCTATATATTATTATTTATTTATTTCATATATACATGATTACATGAATACAGAGCCCCACTGAGATGACTCGTGTGGGGGCCAATTATACTATACGTTCATCTAAGATATAAGACTCTAAGGAGTTAACTACCCAACAATATATTGTTGATGCTTTGTATAAAATTAGTTAAATAATCTGGTATAATATAAAGGGCTAAACCCAACTTGTAGGGCTGTACTCAATATTTATAAATTATAATGGAAACACTTATAAGAACAAGGACCAATTCCATATTTTCATGTCGTTTTCAAGAGATGACTAAAAATTGACAGTTGTTATAGAATACTAGAACTAAATTTTTTTATTGATACAATTATTCTATACCTTAAGATGATAACCAACATAGAAATTCAAAAACAAATGTTATATACTTTTATTATTGGCTATTATAGACGAATTTATAGAATAGTGATATTAGGCTCTTTGGCGTATTTTTTGTTGAAGCCTAGTTTTAAAATAATGGGTACTTATATAACTACTTTTATAAAATAAAATATACCTATAATAAATTATATAGGTACATAAATACTTTAATTCATAAATTTAATATTGATTTGGATAACTACCACATACTTATGCCGTAAATCGTAATATTAGACCCATCTAATATTATAAAAACCATTGACCCGAAGGCTGAAACACAAAACAGTAAAAACCGTGTAGAGACTAGAAAGGAAATCTGACCCTATAGTCTGTACTAGCCAGTAGCCTCACATGTAGACGGTAATGTCTGTCATCACGATTTATAACAGATGAGTAGGTATTTCAGGTATTTGTTCCAATAATCATCATCGAGGCAATGGCCTTCAATTGAAGGTATTTTATTTTAGAAATGTTCATATAGTTTGTACACAGAGGTAAACAAATAGCGAATTCGCAGTACTTTCTTCATTAACAATTGTCAATTAAATAATTATTGGAAAAAAACGGGAATATTAACTACACATCACATGCGGCTTCGACAAATAGGATTTTGTTTGTTCTGTTTAAAATCCAAAAAGGTATAACCGTAGAAGCGAGTTCCTAGGTTTTTTAATTAATATAAATAATATAATATAAATATAATTGTTGCTAGATAGGTAAGCAGTACATGGAAAATTCAAAATAGATTTAAGTTTTCTAAGAAAATATTCAATAGGTAATACTAGGTATAAAACTACTCTATACTCATTCAAAATAAAAAAAAACCAATTTCTTTTCGCTCAGGCGGAGCATGGTGGAAACGTTGTGACAATACAGTTCATTTTAGTTCTACAGTTTCACGTCACTAAACACCACGGCGAACTGTATTGTCACAACGTTTATACCATACCCCGAGTGCTTAAAAAAAAAGTATGTCTTTTTATTTGGAACAGAGTATGAGGAAAATACTACAATTATTTTTGTTGTTTGTATATTTTTTTGGTTGAGGGGGGGGGGGGGAATCGGGGCTCTAGCCCATTTTATTTCCGACAACGGATGGTAATGTTGTATACTGACGTATAGATGAAGTTGCCTTAAAAATGTAAAAAACGATCCAAACGATTGCCGCTGAAGTACATGACCGTTCGCTGTCTTTTAATTTAGATGTTGCTGGGGCGAAAAGTTTGTTAGAAAATCGGGTCGTCGACAGATATGTCCGACAATCGTTAATTTCTATCAATATTTTATTCGTATGTTTATATAAAAAATCCAACAATTCGACAAGCAAAAAACGTCCTTAAAGGCAATTATGCACGATAGGTAGATGATTAAACAATTTAAGTATTGGACATTGCCGTATCTATACATTATGTACGATACGCCGATACATCATACACACGGAAGGTAATGCGATAGTTTTTTTTTGATCATCTGAGGCCACGGTTAAAGCACCGTGAAAAATATCAGTTGTCTAGACCATTGTTTTTCGATAGCATCGCCCCCCCCCTTTTCTGGACATAGGTAGCAGTAGCCAGTAGGTACCTATTTCAGAGCTCAGGCCTTAGGTGGGCTTCGAGACCTATACTGCCCTTCTATATCCAACACGTTTAACTATGTGAAACCAAAAAAATAACGGGCCAAAAAAAAAATTGATGCTGCTTAATGACAATAATTGTTGAAATTATATGATTAGTATATAGTTTTAAGAATATACCCATGTTAACAAATTTCCATTAATATTTTTAAAAATTCTAAAAAATAAACTACTACTTAGATAAATGTTTTTACCACCCAAATCGTTTTTATTATTAGATTCACAAATTGGCTAATTAGAATCAATTTAAAAAAAAAAAATAAATAATACGAGTGTTACTGCTGGGTAGTTACTCCCCTCACGATTTCTTAGTCAACTTGTACATTTCCGCTCATATGCTTATTGTAACTATTACAGATTGTATATATTCTTAATAAATGTTAAAAAAAAAAGTTAAAATAAACATTTTTTATTTTCAGTATTATTATACATAAGAAAAAAAATTTAAAAATAATGATTAGTTATTCCAAAATTCAGTTCTTTCTGTTACACCATGTATAGTGCAATTATGTAGTATAGTTATATTATAACTTGCATAGTATTAACTATACAATCCTACATTTGGACGCCCCTTGATGATCTCATATAACAATAATGAAAAAATCAAATATTTAAAGTTTATTCTTTTTTAATTTTGTTGTATTTAAATACTACGATAAGTCTTATATTCTTATATTATAATATTATGTAGCAGTCAGTTTATTTTTTTACACGAACAGTAAGTTATAGCCTGAAAACCAATTTTGAAAGATAAAATCAACACATGAATTTTGGTATGCACATAATATCTTGATAAATACATTAAATCATATATCCATGCTTATTCATTTTCTTAAATTTTGTTATTAACAATTCTTTTGCAATATTTTTCAGTTTATGAAATCCAACGCAAATATGTGGAACATGATTTTGTTGTGTCAAAACCATTTGTCTATTTTGTGATGGACATACATACCAAAGTCAGTCTTATAGCTGGAGTCATCACTGATCCGCTAGCATCACCAATTTGGATTTAATATTATCGGAATTTAATATTGTGCATCTTGCATTAATATTTTTTATAAGCTAAGGTTTAACAGTGTTGTTTTGTAAAAATAAAATTGTAAAAACTAGTTGTGTCAAAAAACATTTGTTATTTAATAATGTCAGAACAACATGAACATCATTACAAAATAACATTTATTTATTTGCCTTTCTTGGCCTTGATCTTCCTGTGGTAAAATTCCAATTCTTTGCCTTCTAAGATGTAACCATCAGCACGTCCACATTGACCAGGTCTGCTTCCCAAGCATGCTAAATAATAAATACAAAAATTAATTTTAATAAAATACAAAGGTGTGTCTAGAATTTATTCACAGATGTGGCCAGTGAAAATGTCATGGTAACCTATAAAGTCAGCCTCGATAAAAAACATCCAAAATATTTTTCTAGAAATTGTTGTATCCCTAGAAAAATCTCTTAAATTAATACATGCTTATTCCTTAACTCTTTATATGAACACAAAAATATATTCAGTCCCACGAGAGAATTGAAACCAGGTCCCCTATTGAAAAGGTTTTTGGTTGTGTAGAAACACCGACTTTGGTTGGGGCGCAGTATGTTCTCTCATGGGACAGAGTAAAATTAATTGTTGCCAAATAAACTATAAGCGTCGAAGATAAGTAGCTTATAGAACCCTAAAAAATTAACTCGTCCACACACTGCATAATTATTTTACCGTTATTCTCAACTCAAAATTCTGTGAGAAGTTGATTTTGCAGGTATTGCCACAAACACGCCTATGATAAACTATAACACATTTTAACCCTTCAAAGCAAATACTCAGAAGAAAATGATTCACATTTCATATAAAAATCATATTAACGAGATTTCTTAAACATCATAGTATTGCATTATATTCATAAATAGTGTTGTTTTGGACAATTATTTATAATATTGTGAATGGAAGTCTTGTACATAAATATGGTTCAGGGTAACTATGAAAACATCATAAGACAGGATACATTACACTATCTTAAACTTACAATTTGTCATCATAACATTTATGTAAAGTACTTAATGTAAATATTATAAAAAACGCTCAGTGTAACTATGACAAAAAATGTTCATATTATTGACTGATATTAATCAAAACGATTAATATCAAAAATTTCAATATCACCATTATAAGCTTAAAAATCATCATGGCGTTTGAATATTTTTCTCTTTAGTACATTATTAGTAATTTACAGGCACTTACCTAATAGACGAGAGGTTTGGAACTGTTCATCAATTGAAGCTTCAACTTTGGCAAAACGTTGCCTTTTCTTGTATTTAACTTCAGCCTTTGTTGATCGTTTCTTATTCAATACAGCATCTTCAGCTTCAGTCTGTAAATAATTTAAGAAATACAATTAAGATACTAATTTATAATATTAATAGATTGAAAAAGTAGTTTACAAAAGACTTTTTTAACAAACAATGTATGAAGTAATAATTATTAACTTATTAAGAATGAGGCTAACTCTGATGATGAAAATATGGTAAATAAATATAATAATCCATAATAAAATTAAAGTATTCTTAAAAAAAAGGTTTTTATGAATTAGGCAATTTCAATCAGGAAGATTTCTAAAGCTTTCTTTTTACACTTAAACATCAGAGCGCTGCGGAATAAGTATGTCCTCACGATTATTATCAGGAACCGAAATATTACTCATCATTTGGATTTAAATGTTGTCTTATAATATAGATAATTATGTAATAAAAATAATCTAATTCTTACACATTTGTTATTTAAAGTAACCTACACATTTTGTATAGGTCATAGGATATACACATTTCTGCTCTCAGCTAGTACACGGTCATCAATATTCAGACGGCAATTCCTATCAGAAAGGTTCATCATAGCAGATTCTTGTTTCCAAACTTAACATACATCAGAGCGCTGCGGAATAAGTTATGTCCTCATTTGATTATATCAGGAACCGAAATAATACTCATCATTTGAATTAAAATGTTTTATTATATAATAATATTTTATTAATTCTCTACTAAGTATAATTTATACTTATAAATATATAATTTATTGGTTATCTATATATAGCTGCTCTCAGCTAGTACACGGTCATCAATATTCAGACGGCAATTCCTATCAGAAAGGTTCATCATAGCAGATATATTTTTTCAAACCTAACATCAGAGCGCTGCGGAATAAGTTATGTCCTCATATGATTATATCAGGAACCGAAATAATACTCATCATTTGAATTTAAATGTTATATTATATACTAATATAACTGAAATAATATAATAGTTACAAAATTTGAATACCATATTCATATTTCTGCTCTCAGCTAGAACACGGTCATCAATAATCAGACGGCAATTCCTATCAGAAAGGTTCATCATAGCAGATATATTTTTGTTCAAACCTAACATCAGAGCGCTGCGGAATAAATTATGTCCTCATATGATTATATCAGGAACCGAAATACTACTCATCATTTGAATAAAAATGTCATATTATAAAATAATTTATGTACAATTATAACAGAAATAATATAATTCTTAAGAGTTACCTACAAATTTCTATAGCTTATTATTCACAATTCTGCTTTCAGCTAGAACACGGTCATCAATTATCAGACGGCAATTCCTATCAGAAAGGTTCATCATAGCAGATTAATTTTTTTAAATTTAACATCAGAGCGCTGCGGAATAAAAAATGTCATCATAAGAAAACATCAGGAACCGATAAATTACTCATCATTTTAATTAAATATATTATATACATGAAAAAGGAACTGTGCTCTCAGATAGTACACGGTCATCAGTTAATCAGACGGCAATTCCTATCAATAATGAAGGTTCATCATAGCAGATTAATTTTTTTAAATTCAACATCAGAGCGCTGCGGAATAAAAAATGTCATCATAAGAAAACATCAGGAACCGATAAATTACTCATCATTTTAATTAAATATATTATATACATGAAAAAGGAACTGAGCTCTCAGATAGTACACGGTCATCAGTTAGTCAGACGGCAATTCCTATCAATAATGAAGGTTCATCATAGAGCAATATAAATTGTATTTTTTTTTAAATTATATCAGTAAGTTATCATTTTTTTTAATTTAATAATAAGTAAATACATACTAATTTTGTAGTCTTCCTTCTGCCAATAGGCAAAGCGTAATGGCCTTCATACCATTGACGGAATGGTGTTGCGTCGATTACAACAATAGCGTTCTTAACCAAAGTTTTGGTTCTGACCAACTCATTGTTTGATGCATTGTAGATAACATCAATGATACGAGTTTTAGCAGAAATACCTAGAGTAAATAAGTATTTAATTTTAAAAAAAATTTATACAATTTTATTTCAAGTTGTAACATACCTTCAGAACCCCATGCAAAATTTCCTTGATCTAATCTTAATGCTCTGTATTTCTTGTTACCTCCCCTAGTACGAACAATGTGTACACGACGGGCTCCAAGCTAAAAATAATTAAGAGTACTATAAATAAAAGTGATAAATAATATTAATACTATTCAAACTGAGCATAGCTAATAAAATATATTGACATTTTAGCGTAAAGGGGCCTATTCAGGATATTAATAAGCGGATATATTTGCTAATATCATAGTTTAATTTATCATTATAAATAGGACATAATACAAAATAAGTAAAAGTTATATTTTTCAATATTATTATAATAGAACAGTATTATCAGACAAAAACGTTTCGGTCTATTTCAGGATATTAATAAGCGGATAGATTAAATTAATCATTAATTCTTCAGTATAACTAATCTCATCATAAATAGACAAAAATTGACTTTAGTTACAGCTCAATAAAATTTGGAATTAAAAAAAGATTCCAAGAAAATAAATTAAAATTATTATATAATTTATTTAATTACCTATTCATTACAAAATTTAAAATAAATAAATACAATTTTTTTAGGATATATTAGGTATAGGTATTACAATCTATTATTAATTTCATAGGTAATACTTAATTTTGTACAGACTATTTTCTCAGCAAATATATATAATTTTATTTAACAAAAAAAGAATAATATCATCAAGGCAAAACCTATACAGTCTATTTCAGGATATTAATAAGCGGATAGATTAAATAATCATTAATTCTTCAGTATAACTAATCTCATCATAAATAGACAAAAATTGACTTCTGTTACACCTAAATAAATTTGGAATTAAAAAGTACCTAATTCTTAGAAATAGGTATATTAGAAGATCTCAAATAACATATGTTTATGAGAAAATAATATAAACTGCGTAAAGATATTATTTAGAGATCTGGAATCAAGTACATATCAGAACGTTAGAGGTGAAAAATAGTAAATATCGTCATTTATTATTCAGTTAAACGTCTCATCATATTATGTGCATTTTTGTATGAATATAAATTTGATTATTTGCAGACAGAAAATCAGAACGTTAGAGGTGAAAAATAGTAAATAATATCTTCATTGATATTCGGATAAGTCTTATCATAAAACTTCAGTCATTAAGAGGATGTGATACCCGCATGTGTTGCCTCCGTCTTACAATTCCATAGCAAATTCTACTCAAAGCAGAACACGTGTAGCTCCGTTGGTTTAAAAATTAGAGTGAATTTACCTCTTATAAAATCTAAAGGTAAGATTATTATCTAGACAACCTCCCGGGCTTTTAATTATATTTTAATTTTTAAGCGGATATCACGTCCTCTCAAATCAAAGGTACGTATAATTACTGTTGAATATTTCTAACAATTAATTCAATTTAACTAATTTAAATTAAAACTAAAATACCTACAGTCTATTTCAGAATATTAATAAGCGGATAGATTAAACTAATCATTAGTTCTTCATACTAATAAATCTCATCATAAATAGGCAAAAATCAACTTTAGTTGCAACTCATTAATATTAGGAATTAAAAACAAATTTCTAGAAGACAATGCCAATGGTCTTAAATTACATTTTGTCAATGAAAAAATATAAATTGTATGGAATCTTTAAAATAAATATTACAGAAATTCAGAACGTTAGAGGTGAAAATAATAAATAATATCTTCATTAATATTCGGATACAAGTCTCATCATCTATACTCCAGTAAGTAGAAGCAAAGGTACGTAAAAAATACTATATTTAGCATGGATCATAAATACAGCAAATCAGAACGTTAGAGGTGAAAAATATTAAATATATCTTCAAAAATATTCAGACTTAAGTGTCTCATCATAAATGCTGGAATTTATTTACTCTCCATACTTAGGCCCAAAAAATTATTTCGTAGGTTGATAGTATGATAACCATAATATAAAAGTACATCGAACATGGATTAAATAAAGCATATCAGAACGTTAGAGGTGAAATATAAATAATGAATATCGTCATTATATCGTCGTATTCAGTCATTTGTCTCATCATCAATGCTATTTAAATATGTATCGAAATGAAATATTTTCAACATGAATTGATTGATTTACGGTGAGCAAACCAAAGTAATCTGCGTATCAGATGTTTGCGGACACGCATATTAATTAATATTTAGCACAAATTTCATACCTTGGTGTTGGCGGCTGGGCGACCTAACTCATACTTCCTCTTCTTGCGGAGGGGCTTGCGCTTGCCTCCGGTCTTCCTGCGTTTGTGCCATGTATCACGGGATATACCTTTAAACGAAAAACGTTGACGTTATTAGGGTGCACGAGTACCTACTACATAACTACTGCAAGTAATAACGTTAGATAAATTAAATTATGTGCGCGAGACGCCGGTGACCCGATCAAAACGAGAAAAAACGGCTGCCATCGACGCGACATTAATCGAATAAGTGTAGTCCAAAAGTGTAGATGAAATATCTAAGCGGATGTAAACGGATAAAAATTACTTACCCATCTTGAGTCTCTGACGTTAGTGTAACACGACGGGAAAAACGAAAAGAATGGCTTGGTCGACTTACAGAATGTAAACAAACTGCACGACGACTGAAAGGAATACAGACATACAGGTTATGTCTGACCGCGGTATAAGTGGGAGGGGCGAAATGTTTAACCGAGCGTTACCATTACGGTTTTTGACAATGAATTCAGGAAACGTTCTTTGGTAAAATTGGAAATGTGCAATTTACAGCGTCGGCGACCATAATATAATTTTTTTTAATTCACAAAAAACTTGAAATTCCAAACTTTTATATTTTATTAACATTTATTATCCCACGAAAATCTAACGAAATCAGTAAATCGCCGATGTTTGAGGTTAAGACACGACGATCATGTGCAATTACCGAAAACGTTACGTACTTCATGTACGGGTTTCTGAAACGGAATACACCATATGTAGTATATACATATCTATGGAAAACATGACACGGTGTGTACCTTAACCTGCAGCCTGCTGATATGCCATATACTATATATATATATAATTTATTAGTATTGTAACAAATAACAATAATACGATATTACGATAGCACAATAATTATTATTTCCTTGTGTGATTATTAATTGTGCAAATACAAATAATTACCGAGCTCAGCACGTTGACGGTCACCCAATTTCCTTTGCACGTTGTATAGAAATTAGTAATTGACAATTGTCAGTTGTCTGTCACTGTCCGTCCCGTTCCGTAATCGTGAATGATTTTGGAAAGTTTGGCGATTCTTGACTAGCGTACAGATATTTATGTGTTGATTTAAAATGCCTGTAAGTACCTATATTGAAATAAAAATGTTCAAGCCCTTTTAAAGTAATGCATTTTGTTGAGTAACGTTGTTTATTAGCAGTTAATCCACAGTCGACTTATTAATATTATGTTCTATTAGTATTGAAATATATTATGTTATTGAATAATAGTACTTTTTGTTCCATTCGGTTTGAGTTTAACAGTTAAGAGCACCATGATATTGAATTCATACAGTACCTATTAACAGTTACTTGACAGTTAAAACATAGTATAAAGTATAATAAATCTTATTTCTAATGCTAATAATTAGCTCAAATTCATTCACGATACACACTACTGTTTGGTTATAAGTGTACAATTTTAACATAAGTTAGTGAATCATAGATAATGTTAACACTTGAGTAGTTATATTTTTCCTTTCTTTTTAAATCACTAATCAAATGTCTTTGCTAGAGCTGGTTTCTATGAGAAAAGTCGATAACCTAACATAGGTATCATACCCGGACTTCATTGGCTGGGTATGCAATAAAAACAAAATGAGCCCTTTCGTCTGAAAAAGAAAATGTGGAGCAATAAATATTATTTATATTTGAATGTATCTATCAGTTTTTTTAGTAAATTTTGATAATATATATTTATGAGCTATAATGTTAAAGACGTCATTATATCAGTTTAAGGATTTTGAACTAATTTAACTTTTCTGTAACCTGTTCAATATCTATTTCCTAGTCAAATTTTTTAAAATGTAATTACAAGTTTATTAATGAAAAAAATACTTTTTAAGGGTATATATATATAAGCCCTAACTTTCTTGGAGTATGTGGAATAATATTCTGTATACCCTCTTCTATGATGGATTTGTATACAAATCAATAATTATAATTTATTTATTTACCAAGCAATTGTTAACATTACCTATGATAGGTTGATCACGTACCTATTTTGATCTGGTGTATACTTTATAAAGATTCGTAAATTTACATTCTATGATTCTTTTTCATGTAGAAAGATTGTAATAAAATGTATTTATTTAGTTAGCAAAAAGTATTCTTCATCCATCTGCTGTAGAAGACTTACGTAGCCACAAATTGAAGCGGCTTGTACCTCGTCCAAATTCATATTTTATGGATATCAAGTGTCCAGGTAATATGATTTAATTTAATTATGTTTTACTTAAATGAAATTTCTTATGTATTTTTATAAATATATTTCTAGGTTGCTACAAGATTAAAACCGTTTTTAGTCATGTTCAAGATAGAGTGAGATGTGACGGTTGTCTAATAGTACTTTGCAGACCAACTGGAGGCAAAGGAAAATTGTCCGATGGTAATTAATTTAATAATTAAATAATAATTTAATTACTTTAATTCATTAAATGTTTCATGTATGCAAAAAAAAAAATATTTAATCTGTTAGTTTGTACTATTATCTTTGCACTGTATCTAGATGCTAGACCATGGTAGGTAAAATAAGGTACACCCAGACCAGTGTCAACACTTACATCCACTAATTAACAGAATATAATTACGTACTATTTTGGCATGTACGATATATGTCTTATATATAATAAAAAAATACTATTCCATTAAGTAAATATAAAATTATGCGTATATACCACAACTTTTGATATATAAAATCTTTAACAAATATTTTTTTCAAAAAAACTACAGAATTCTCTATTACATTTTCATCCTTTTTATCTGATAAAACAAATTTTACCAACATAATATTACACGATAAAACTAAAAATTCAAAAATGTAATTTTGTTTAAAAATTATAGCATTTAATTAACAGTGAAATGTTTAATTTTCTACTTTTTTTTACTTACATGATAATAATGAAATTAATGCTAAAAATATCACCGTTGCCACAATATCAAATTGTTCAAATTTTAAAATATTCAACTCAGTGGCGGCTCGTGAGGTTCACGTAAAGTGGTGCACAAAAAATGTATAAGATATCTATGTTAGATGGTAAAAAAATTTATTTTGGTATAGGTACATACCACGAATAATACCAAAATAATGTACCTACTTATCTTATCTAAATTAAATTTTTTTAAGCATTTTACCCCATTAAAATATAAATTAAATTATAAAAAATTATCAACTTATTATGTATGAATATAAACACAAATACACAATATCGTTGTAATTATAATTTATTATTAGAGGCTAGAGCTATACAATTACAACAAATTACAATTATTATTATATGAAATTAATCAGTTACATTTTTAAAAACTAAATCTATACGTCTGTCTTTTTTTTTGTATAAACACTTCAATAACTTCTTCGTTAAAATTAGACATTTCATTTATTTATTTTATTTATAATAAGTCTATGGATTTATAGTAGTTATTAGTTGATTTGACTGCTGCAGTGCTGCACACTGGCGGCAGTTGATGGATACTGTACAATGATGCGTTATCGTTTCGACGAATGACACGATATCGCGATTAGCGCGACAATAAAATAGGATCGGTGCACACATTAAATGTGCTCCAAATTGCCATGTATTACCGGTCGGCGTGTCGAGGCATGTAGCTAATTTTTATACATCCGCCCGGAGCACAAACAACTTGTGCTCCGCGATATTATTTAATCGTTTATAAATATATTTCTTAACATAAAAGCTGCAAAAACTTGTTTTTATTAATATAAATATTTATATTTTTTTTAATTACAGACCATTTGCATAATCATCAATTATATTATGTTATTTATGGCATATAATAATTTTTTAATATAATTTTTTGGGTGGTTCACGTGCTCCTGTGCACCATACCACGAGCCGCCACTGATTCAACTACTTAAACGTAGGTTAGATGGTTATTTCAATGTGGTTAATAATGATAGGTAAAATTGTTTTACCGAAACAATAGTGTTTAATATGGTGAATAAAAAGTAAATTCTGAACATGGACCACACAGAATACGGTGACAGTGTAATTGTACCTTATATTCTTTACAATGATTATGAAATATGGTTTATTATAATATAATATATAAAATATCCTATGGTAAAATGCCGTATAAATGTTGGTCAAGATTGTTTTTCTCTGCAAAAAGATTGAAAATCAGAAAATGTAATGCATTGTTTTAAAAAAAAAAAATATTAATTATTTAATATTTAGTATTTATTAAATATATAATATACTATACTAGCATAATATAATAATATAATCTAAGACTATATAGTATATCATACAAAATAATAATTTGTGTATTTAAGTTTTTTACACTGGTCGGGCAATACATTAGTTTACAAACCATGGTCAGGCGTATATTATTTTATCTACTATAGTCAGGCATTGAGACACAGTGTTATTTTTAAGAGAATAATAGTGCAATGTTTGTTTTCTCTTTGATGGGTACTTAAAACTTGAATGGGGTTTATCTGTGTTTATATATTCGGTTTTAATGATATTTCAATTTTTTGCAATATGAGAGCATTTTTAAATTGTAATATCTTACATGCTCAGCTTTCAATAAACATTGAAATATCAATTCAATGTGCAAACACTGATAGCATTAGTCATTTTTAGTTGTACTTATATTAAAGCATTAAAGTATAAGATTGAGTCTGTTGAAATGCAAATTTGGTATATTAGCTTTGCATTGGCCATAGAGAGAAAACAAATAATGTGCAACAGCTCTGAGTCCTGACATCTTCTTAAATATAAATTATTGATGACTAATGAACCTTTATTTTATTTTTCAGGATGTTCATATCGAAAAAAACACTAAAGAACTATTTGTTTTTCATTCAAAATTAATATTAAATTGATTGATATTTTCATAATTAAAATTATATTTTATTAACATTATCTTGTGTATTTTTATTTTTTTAGTTACTGATTTTAATACAAAATCAGGCCCGGATGAACTGGTGAGATAGGTACCGAGGAAATCTTGGTAGGCCTAACTCTAAATCTGGGCTTGTATAAAGACTCACTATTAATTATAAATAGTATTATTATAAAATAAATAATATTCATTATTAGTTGTGTATCTATTAAGGTACTTATTGTATATCGTTATTACTTATTATAATATAATAATTTTTAATAATATATTACTTATTTATAATATTTTTTAATAATACATAATACACCTTTAACACACTTTCTATTTAAAATAACTTTTGTTATTAAAACCACTTTTAAATCATTCACTACTAAACTACTTACAAGAATATAATATTGCTGTTGAGTTACAAAAATGGTAGAGTGCATGCAGCAATTGCATAAAAATATAAAATGGGTGACAAAAACGGTAGAGCGCATACAATAAGATACCCAAAAATAAAACACTATTAAAGACCAAGACACAAAATAAAAAATAAGCTGCTCCGCTGTTTAGTAGGTATTAAGTGTATGTAAGTAGATCAGTTTAATTGATGTGCTAAATTTGAATTCAATTGTAAATAATTCAAAATGATTTTGAGCTTCGACTGTTTATAATGATTTAAGAATTAAGATTATGTTATATTTATATTGCTATTAGTTAATACTCAAAGACAATTATTTATAGTAATTAAGTAGGTTGGACTAGATTTTGTAAAACAACAATTTTGTTATATTATTTCATTAAGTCAATCCGGAAAACGGTATGAATGGGTTTCATAATGAAAATAGCATACAATTTTTAATTAATCTAAATATTTTGAAAATAACATTGTGTATAGAAAATGATAATTTAAGTACTTAACAGGACGCAACACCACAGATATTTGTTGTCTTACAAGTGCGTAACATAGCAAATTTACTCTCAACAGATCGCGTTAGCTCTGTTAGTTTAAAAATTTGAGTGAATTGACTTATAATGAAACTTAATGATGTGAAACATAATCTGTGTTTGTATGTGGGTTTTTTACGATTGTTGTACGCAAGTTAAGCTTATATAAAATAACGTAAATTAAAAATGGGCAAAACTATCACTTAAAAGCTCAATTATCGGAAAAAACCCACATACAAACACAGACAATGTTTCACATCATTAAGTTTCATTATAAGTCGATTCACTCAAATTTTTAAACTAATGGAGCTAACGTGATCTGTTGAGCGTAAATTTGCTATGGTACGCACTTGTAAGACGGAGACAACAAATGGCCACGTAGAGTCCTCTTAATAGTTAATAAAGAATATTTCAAAATCGTACAATTAATATAATTTTAATAATAACAAAATTGTTATTGTATACTTTTAAACATCCAATGTCTTGAAAATAGCTAACAAAAAACTCCATTAAACTTTTATTTTCACTAAAAATGACCTATGAGAATCTTATGATACATTTTTAAACCTTTTTAACTACAAAATAATATTCATACAATCATATTATACTGATGTAATTTCGATTAATTTAATAATCTATAAAAAAAACTAACTAAATTGTATTTTGAAAATGTTTTAATTGAGTTAGAACAACTTATAAAAAACCTCGTATTACATTTTCAAACTCTTGGTCTATTACTCAAACAAAAAAAAAAATAACATCGAAAAATCGAAAAATAAAAGTGGGTAAGTGGCTAACGCTCTGCTGCACATTATAGATGCCTTGAGAAGACTCTGTAAATAATGTGTCAAATTTGAATGACAGTAAAACCATGAAATTTTCACTGGTTGCTTATATAAGCAATTTTCAAAATATTTTTATGTGTTTTGAATTGTTTACGAACATATTTTGCAGTTTCTAATTTTTTTAGTTTTTTTTCTATGAATGCCAATAAAATTTTATTTGTTGGGTAAAAAAGTTTGAAAATTTGATACAGAGCTCTTAATATATGTATAATGACATTTGATAAATATTAAAAATCTATAGCCACAATTTTTTTTTATAATCATTTAAAGTTCAAATGTTGACAAAACACGTAAAAATCACGAAAATTTGCTAACTATTTTGAGTTAGAAATTCGTAAAAATTGTTCTTTTTAAATCTATAAGATTTAAATATTTAATACAAGATTTATTATAAGTTTGTCTACCTATATCAACAAAAAAATCTCTACCGAAAAATCGAATTAAATTCTTATGAGTGTTTGAAGTTTAAATTTTTACAACCTTGGATATTTATTCACTCGATTTCTCATGTAGCGATTTTGTTAAAAACGAATAACTGTAAAAACATGAAAATTTGACTGAATGTTTAAATTCTCATTTTCTATACACCATAAAATCGGCCCCGATTTTTTTCAGGTAAAAATGATTTAGGTGTAAAAACCATCATTTTTCTTATAATATTTTTGAGAAACATTTAGCATTACCCAGAGGACACCTGCACGAGGAGGCGTTCTCATTATCCTCCAAAAATTATTTTCATTTTCATATTATTATTCATAGTATGAAATTCGTTATTTAAATGAAAAATGGGTGATTAAAATGTTATAATATTGATAATAAAATAATAATAAATGTATTCAGTGGCGTACCAAGGATTTTAGAACTGTGGGTCTGCCTTACTTACGAGAGGCCACTGTGTAGAAACTTCAACCAACTACCTATATAGTTAGCCGTTAGGTATTACAAAGTCACTCTGGGCTCGCGATTTACCTTATTAGTTATTTACATCACATTTTGATACCAACGTTCAATATAACTATATCACATATTTTTAAGTAAATTGTAAAATTTACTTACAAGCTTTAATAGCTATATTTAATTTATTTTTATTTTTATTTGTTGCATTAATATTTATATTCAATTAAAAAATTTACCTGACATAATTAAATCATTAGAAGAAATTATACAAATTTATTGTTTTATTAGTATACGTATATTTGCAGTATATTTATTTTATTTTAGTTTTCAATGACTGATTTCATTTTCACAAGAGATATAGAATAGGTGGTTCTAAATTCTAATACAATAGAAAAGTCAAAAATAATACATTAATAAAATTTATATTTAATAATACCTACATGAAAATAATAGTAAAGAACTAGAACATTACAATCATTTTCTGCGCTTTTCATTGGTGCGAATTATGTACTATATTATGTACTAATTACAAGGGCGCACCCAAGGGGGTGGCTAAAGGGATTTAGCCCCCCCCCCAAATGGCTAGCCCCAAACATTTTGATAATTTTATTAGGTTTATTGACAAATTGACATTTTACTTTAAATTGTTATAAAAAAAAATTAACAACTATCGAAATTGAAACATTAGGTATAACATAATATTATAATATTATATCATTGATTTTATAATTTTATTATATTTATACCTGTCATTCCGGGCCCCGGGAGAGACCTCTGTTGTCCATTATTATCAAACTTCAGAAGTACTCTCAGTATTGGGGAAAAAAGGACCAAGGCGTCTCAACTTTATAATTTAAAAGGTTAGACTTATAAAAAATAATCATTATATTATTCATAATTAAATAAATAGGTAATATTTATGTTTTACAGGTATAACATCAAGGCTACGGCGACACTTAAAACCGGGACAAAAATAAAAAAATTTGTTAGTAAAAGATTGTAAAAAAGCTTAAAGATTTCTGTACATATTTCAAAATAAATACTTACTATTAATATTAAAATTATGTGAATTTAGCCCTCCCCAAAAAAAAATCCTGGGTGCGCCCCTGACTAATTATGCTAACAAAATCAATGGTTTGAGCTATGTTGCTTTCTATGCTCAATATGGCCAAATTTGATAGCCGGTCTTCAGTCATAGTTGAGCTAAGGCATGTTTTGAGAAGTTTTAGAACGCTAAAACTTCTTTCTGCAGTTGCACTGCTGACTGGTATAGTGTATAAAAATTTTATACAAAGTATATAAATTTGGATATGAAGAAACCATGTCTCGTGATATCATGAATTTTCAATACATCATTTAATTTTAAAGGTCCAGTTACTCCAGTTTCAATAGTTTTGCCATTTGTTGGTAAACTAGATGTAATGAACGGTATTCCACTTCTATATCAATTTCATCTATGTCAACTTCATAAAATCTTATATAATATCTATATCCAACATATTTTTATACTTGTGTTTATCGAATTTTAGGTACGTAAATTATAAGTTGATAAGCTTTTTCGTACGCGTTATTTTACTTCAATACTCAGTCTTCACAGCTGTATATACGATATACCCCTATATCATAATAGCAGATCTTCGATATTTTGAAGGGGGGGCACATATAAATTGTATAATTTTAATTTTAATTAATAATACATACACACTGACACTATCAATAATGATTATAATAAGTAATAATTAATAGTTGGTAGTATTATCCTTATCAACTGTATGTTTCATTTATATGATACTCGTAGTTACATAACAACTTGTCGACAGAAAATTGACAAGGGGCACGTGCCTCTCCTCTAAATTCATCACTGTACATAATTTTTTCAAATAAAAAAATGTTTATATAGTTTGCCATTTCGAGGGGCCACATTTAACTGGGAAAACAACTGTGGCTCAGCTGACCTCCCAAACCCCCCCCTGGGTCCGCCCCTGAATGTATTTATATAAATTTATAAGTGTAAAAATATAATAAAAAATATATAAGTAAAATTGTAGTGTAAATAATGAGTGAACAATTTTAGTGTAATAATATATAAATCTATTTTTTTAAGTAAAAAGCCATGTATTACTCACTGAGATTTCTTTATTTTTATATTTGTAAGTGTTCTTTCTAAGAGTTCTTTTTTTTTTAGTTTTTGTATTTTGGAATTTAAATGGTGCATCTAGGTTGATTAATAATGTACGTTTCTGTTTGTACTTCTTTTAATTTTGAAATGACGGAATATATATTGGGTTGAGTGGAATTAAAACTTGAATTAAAATGCGCATGAAATGATTCACATGCATTTGTTGTTAAATACGTTTCAACTGATGCACTGGCCCACATTTCAGGCGGAAACATAGAATCTTCTCCTATGGTACTATGTATCGACTAAATAATCTGCGAATTTAGTAACTCGATTATCATCAGGTTTTAATTCCATTAGGGTTAAAGTAAAAAAGTCTGAAACATTTTCTGGTTCTAAGAACACTAATCAGTAATTCATAACAATGAATCAACCATTTGCTTATTTCTGAATCTTTTGTATTGTAGTCTACACTTAATCCATTTTGTTGTATATTCCTATAACAAGCTTGTGTTATGTGGAATCGGCATCCATATAGGTATTTTAATGTATGGCCAAATAAAATTACAAGCGTTATGGATGGCTTTTTCAAAATCACTGATAGGTAATGGCTATTGGTTTAAAATCACAATTAATAACCCTACATTTTTCACGAACGAGTTTTAAACATGAAATATATGTATCTGTAGTTTTTCCGGCTAATAAACAAAAAATAAGTGGTATGTAGTGACCGTTTATACATTATATGACCATGTATTGTAAACATATGTTTAAAAAACTTGGCACAGTATGAAAAAGTTCCGTCAACATATATATATTTTGATGTGCAAAGCGTTTTCAAATTTGTATCACAGCTAAAAACGATTATTTTTTCTTGTAAAGAACGAAGAAGACTTTGAAATAATACTCAACTCGGGTTTTTAGGTCGGAAACACTTTTATTATATTAAAACAAACATAAATGAAACACTTAGCAAATTCAGATTGCCTAGCCCGTACTACGATCGCGGATCGGTTTCACACGTACAACCGTCGTACCTACGTCCTCGCCGAATCACTCAGCGACAACTGGACTCCCCGTGCCTGTGCGTACGGCGGTGTTATATAGTAAAATCTTATTGCTGCTTCAGCACATATTGCTTCACTGACCTATGTCAATATTTTACAATTTAAAATGTTCCCACCTCTATTACATATATATTAAATAATAATATCTTGACGACTGTCTACAATATACGACAGTCCCCATTGTTTTTTGAAAAAAATGCCCTCATTTTTAATGATGTTTCTACATACAAATGTCTTATTACTACATTAAATACTAACTTACTTTAACACTAAATTACTGTCTCAGCTTATTCTTTGACTATAAAATTATGCTTAAATGTTAATTTAATCCTACTATTTTAATAATTAATTATTTAATGCGTGTTTAGAAAAAAAAAATATGAATACATAGAAGGTTATAAAAATGTATTGATTGGTTCTTTTGTGGAAAAATGTTTCTTAGATTGTTCACAGTTTGAAGTATAATATTTTTATTTCGACAAATAGCAGTAAATGTTCGTTGTTCTTCTATGGGATTTTATTCTTCGATTCTGTGGTAGTTAATTCTTCTTCTCTTTTTATATTTTATAAGGTAAGTATTTATTATCTTGCTTGTTTTAGTTTTTTTGAATTTGAATTTGATTTGTATTTTTTTTTTTTTTTTTATTCTTATATTTATTTCTACTTTTAAAATTTCTGTTTGGACTGCAGTTTCTTCTCCGTGTCTTCGTATGAAAAAGTATTTACTTTTTGTTTTTATAATTATTGGTTTAATATTTATTGTCAACTTTGAAAATATTATATTCGCACTTTGTCTTAGAAGATTGTTGCGGCTTGTTGTCTGTTGACTCGTGAATTTTTGATTATGCTGAAAATACATTCTATTCTTTTGTTTTTATTTATATCTTTTAGATTCTGAGCGGAGCGATGAATGTATTGGTTTTACAATGATGTATGTTTTTATATTTTTATATTTTTATATTTTAGATTCTGAGCGGAGCGATGAATGTATTGGTTTTACAATGATGTATGTTTTTTTTTATTTATATTTTTATTTATATTTTTGTGTCTGTCATCACGTTTTGGGACAGTAAAAGTGCTTCGATTTTCTTCAATAGTACCTTTTCTGATAGGAAAGTGAATCTAGTTGGTACTTTGGGGGGTCAAAAGTAAACATTTTCCAGTAGTTTTCACAAGCGCCGGGAAAAACAACATAAAAATTAAGGAAAAACGGGAATTTTTACGCAAAATCGATTTTCCAAAAAAATCGAATTTGGTTTTTGGTGTAACTTTAAAACAAATGACCGTAGATACATGAAATTTTCACTGGTTGTTTATATTTGCATTTTCTATACACGATAACATTTTCAAAATATTTTGATTTAGTTGGAACTGTTTAGGGACATTTTCATTTTTCATTTTTTTTTAGTTTTTTTTCTAGAAATATCAATAAAATTTTATTTGTTGGTTGCGAAAGCTTGAAAATTTAATAGAAGGCTCCTAATATGTTGTTTCAAAGGCAGATGAAAAATATTAAAAATCCTTAGTCACAATTTTTTTTATAAGCATTTAAAGTTCAAAAATTGACAAAATATGGAAAAATCACGTAAATTAGCAAATTATTTTGAGTTAAGAATTCGTAAAAATTTTTCTTTTTAAATCAAAGATTTGAAAATGAAACACAAGATTCCTTATAAGATTATCTACCTTTATCAATAAAAAAATCTCTACCGGACAGTCAAATTAAATTTTTATGAGCGTTTGAAATTCAAATTTTTACAACATTGGATTTTCACTCGATTTCTCATGTAGCGATTTCCTTATTTTGTTGTAATTCAAAAACGAATAACTGAAGATACATGCAAATTTCACTGAATGTTTATATTAGCATTTCCTATACACCATACAATTTTGAAAAGATTTTGACTCTTTTTGAGCTGTTTATGGACATTTACAGTTTTCAATTTTTTTTAGTTTTTTTTTCTATAAATATCAATAAAGTTTTATCTGTTGGGCCAAAAAGTGTAAAAATTTAATACAAGGCTCCTGATATATTGTTACAATATCAGTTGAAAAATATTAAAAATACATAGGCACGATTTTTTTTTATAAGCATTTAAAGTTGGAATTTTGACAAAATTTATCAAAATCTCAAAAATTATCAATCGTTGGAATTAAAAAATTATAAAATGTTCAGTTTTTATAACTAAGAGTTGAAAATTTAAAACAAATATTCTCTTAAATAATTCATACTGTAACCAAAAAATCTAAAAAATATATAAACACACTTATTTTTTACAGACATTTTAATTTCAAATTTAGACAAAATTTCATATTTAAACCAAGAATTACGATTTTAGTTATTTTGTTGTGATTGAATAATATTATTCGTGGGTACTTGAAACTTCTAAAGTGTACTATTATATATCTATGATAGTATCATGGTTTTTGTTGATGTATAACGCGTTATAAGTACCTAATGGATATTGTGATATGATTAATTTGGAATTCATTATAGGTCAATTTTTTTAATACCATAGATAAGTATATAATATGTCTTATACATACACTGACATACCGTCACCGCTCAGAATCGTTTTTCTTATACAATGATATTATATCATTGAATTCAAATTTACTACCATCCATTATACAGTGACCCACTTGTAACCTACTGTACAGCAGAGCGACACCCACTTGCCCACCTTTTTTTTTATATTTTTATATTTTTATATTTTTTTATTTTTGTGTCTGTCATCACGTTTTGGGACAGTAAAAGTGCTTCGATTTTCTTCAATAGTACCTTTTCTGATAGGAAAGTGAATCTAGTTGGTACTTTGGGGGGTCAAAAGTATAAATTTCCCAGTAGTTTTCACAAGCGCCGGGAAAAACAACATAAAAATTAAGGAAAAAACGGGAATTTTTACGCAAAATTGGTTTTCCAAAAAATCGATTTTGGTTTTTGGTGTAACTCTGAAACAAATGAACGTATATACATGAAATTTTCACTGGTTGTTTATATTTGCATTTTCTGTACACGATAACATTTTCAAAATATTTTGATTTATTTTGAACTGTTTAGGGACATTTTCATTTTCCATTTTTTTTTAGTTTTTTTTCTAAAAATATCAATAAAATTTTATTTGTTGGTTGCGAAAGCTTGAAAATTTAATAGAAGGCTCCTAATATATTGCTTCAAAGGCAGATGAAAAATATTAAAAATCCTTAGTCACAATTTTTTTTTATAAGCATTTAAAGTTCAAAAATTGACAAAATATGGGAAAATCACGAAAATTAGCAAATTATTTTGAGTTAAGAATTCGTAAAAATTTTTCTTTTTAAATCTAAGATTTGAAAATTAAACACAAGATTCCTTATAAGTTTGTCTACCTTTATCAAAAGAAAAATGTTTATAAGAAAGTCAAATTAAATTTTTATGAGCGTTTGAAATTCAAATTTTTACAACATTGAATATTCACTCGATTTCCCATGTAGCGATTTCCTTATTTTGTTGTAATTCAAAAACAAATAACTGTAGATACATGAAAATTTCACTGAATGTTTAAATTAGCATTTTCTATACACCATACAATTTTGAAAATATTTTGACTCTTTTTGAGCTGTTTATGGACATTTACAGCTTTCAATTTTTTTAGTTTTAGATTCTGAGTGAAACGATGAATGTATTGATTTTACAATGATGTGTGTTTTTTTATTTTTTTTTTATTTTTTTTTTATTTTTTTTTTATTTTTTTTTTTATTTTTTTATTTTTTTTTGTGTCTGTCATCACGTTTTAGGACAGTAAAAGTGCTTGGATTTTCTTCATCAGTAGCTTTTCTGATAGGAAAGTGAATCTAGTTGGTACTTTGGGGGGTCAAAAGTATAAATTTCCCAGTAGTTTTCACAAGCGCCGGGAAAAACAACATAAAAATTAAGGAAAAACGGGAATTTTTACGCAAAATTGGTTTTCCAAAAAATCGATTTTGGTTTTTGGTGTAACTCTGAAACAAATGAACGTATATACATGAAATTTTCACTGGTTGTTTATATTTGCATTTTCTATACACGATAACATTTTCAAAATATTTTGATTTATTTTGAACTGTTTAGGGACATTTTCATTTTCCATTTTTTTTTAGTTTTTTTTCTAAAAATATCAATAAAATTTTATTTGTTGGTTGCGAAAGCTTGAAAATTTAATAGAAGGCTCCTAATATATTGCTTCAAAGGCAGATGAAAAATATTAAAAATCCTTAGTCACAATTTTTTTTTATAAGCATTTAAAGTTCAAAAATTGACAAAATATGGGAAAATCACGAAAATTAGCAAATTATTTTGAGTTAAGAATTCGTAAAAATTTTTCTTTTTAAATCTAAGATTTGAAAAATACAATTTTGAAAATATTTTGACTCTTTTTGAGCTGTTTATGGACATTTACAGCTTTCAATTTTTTTTAGTTTTTTTTTCTATAAATATCAATAAAGTTTTATCTGTTGGGCCAAAAAGTGTAAAAATTTAATACAAGGCTCCTGATATATTGTTATAATATCAGTTGAAAAATATTAAAAATACATAGGCACAGTTTTTTTTTATAAGCATTTAAAGATCAAATTTTGACAAAATTTATCAAAATCTCGAAAATTATCAATCATTGTAATTAATAAATTATAAAATGTTCAGTTTTTATAGCTAAGGATTGCAAATTCAACACAAAGGTTCTCGTAAATAGTTCATACTGTAACCAAAAAATCTAAAAAATATATGAACACAGTTATTTTTTACAGACATTTTAAATTCAAATTTGGACGAAATTACATATTAAAAAACCTAGAATAACTATTTTAGTTATTTTGTTGTGATTGAATAATATTATTCGTGGATACTTGAAACTTCTAAAGTGTACTATTATATATCTATGATAGTATCACGGTTTTTGTTGATGTATAACGCGTTATAAGTACCTAATGGATATTTTGATATGATTAATTTGGAATTTATTATAGGTACCCATTATAGGTCAATTTTTTGTTTAATACCATAGATATGTATATAATATGTCTTATACATAGACTGACATACCGTCTGCGCTCAGAATCGTTTTTCTTATACAATGATATTATATCGTTGAATTCAAATTTAATATCATCCATTATACAGTGACCCACTTGTAACCTACTGTACAGCAGAGCGACACCCACTTGCCCACCTTTTTTTTTCTATAAATATCAATAAAGTTTTATCTGTTGGGCCAAAAAGTGTAAAAATTTAATACAAGGCTCCTGATATATTGTTATAATATCAGTTGAAAAATATTAAAAATACATAGGCACAGTTTTTTTTTATAAGCATTTAAAGATCAAATTTTGACAAAATTTATCAAAATCTCGAAAATTATCAATCATTGTAATTAATAAATTATAAAATGTTCAGTTTTTATAGCTAAGGATTGCAAATTCAACACAAAGGTTCTCGTAAATAGTTCATACTGTAACCAAAAAATCTAAAAAATATATGAACACAGTTATTTTTTACAGACATTTTAAATTCAAATTTGGACGAAATTACATATTAAAAACCTAGAATAACTATTTTAGTTATTTTGTTGTGATTGAATAATATTATTCGTGGATACTTGAAACTTCTAAAGTGTACTATTATATATCTATGATAGTATCACGGTTTTTGTTGATGTATAACGCGTTATAAGTACCTAATGGATATTTTGATATGATTAATTTGGAATTTATTATAGGTACCCATTATAGGTCAATTTTTTGTTTAATACCATAGATATGTATATAATATGTCTTATACATAGACTGACATACCGTCTGCGCTCAGAATCGTTTTTCTTATACAATGATATTATATCGTTGAATTCAAATTTAATATCATCCATTATACAGTGACCCACTTGTAACCTACTGTACAGCAGAGCGACACCCACTTGCCCACCTTTTTATTTATATTTTTGTGTCTGTCATCACGTTTTGGGACAGTAAAAGTGCTTCGATTTTCTTCAATAGTACCTTTTCTGATAGGAAAGTGAATCTAGTTGGTACTTTGGGGGGTTGGATTTTCACTCGAATACTCATGTAGCGATTTCCTTATTTTGTTGCAATTCAAAAACGAACAACTGTAGATACATGAAAATTTCACTGAATGTTTAAATTAGCATTTTCTATACACCATACAATTTTGAAAATATTTTGACTCTTTTTGAGCTGTTTATGGACATTTACAGCTTTCAATTTTTTTTAGTACATTGTTAACTGCACTACAAACAATTTTATTTGGCCTAGTGGAGGTATCCTCAGTTGCTTTGCGTTTGGCCATGGTGGTAACTCTTTGTCGTTGTAGTACTTGGTCCTCGATAGGTTCATGCAGATGATCATCATTTTTCTCCGTGATATCATTATTCATTCCTAACATTTTTAAAAAAGCTGTACATTTCCGGTTTATACATCGCTATTGCCCATTTTATTTCGCCTGAAACGTTAGTTTCCGTTAGGACGAGTTACTATAGAATATTTAAAATTTTCTAAAACGAAAAGTGGTTGTCCACGTTGGGATTCAACTATGCGTGCCATCGTCACGGTTGTGTAAATATTAAATACTACTGAAACTTCGTTTCAAAAGTCCAATACAAAAATGAAATTATTTGTCTCAATGTTTAAATATAATTTTACACGATAAGGTTACGTTCAAATCAGATCAAATTATGTCGTGCTTATTATATTTTATTGGTCCAAGGTAACGACGAACCTTTTTTATTACCCGAAATTTCCGGGCCGAGATTACAATCTACCTATTTATATTACCTAAAATTGTCTGGCCGAGTTTACAATCTACCTATTTTTATTACCTAAAATTCACCCAGTTTACAAAAAAAAGGTAACTTCGGGCCCAGCTTACATTTGCCCGAAATCACTCAATCTTGAATCTGGGTCGGTATAAAGTATGATTATAGTTTTGAGCATTAAGTATCTTGAAAAAATAATCGTCCAAGAATCAAATAACAGTCTTTATTCTAATTTTTGCACTGGTTTTGGTTAAATTTATTTATTTATATATTATAGTTTGACGTGTTATCCCTTTTTACAATATTTAACAACTGTTGTAATAACATGTGTGTAAAAGACAAGGAGGTTAATTATAAACTTGTTAATTGATCTTATTAAAATACAAAAAACAAAAAAACTAATACTATAATGATCTTTTTAGTTCTATAGCCTTAAATCTAAATATGTTACTAGAAAGTACAAAGAAATCTAATTTGGTTGATATCTTACTGGCCAGAACAAGAGCTCTTGAAAAGAAATTCCCACTATTGGTAATATACTTAGGAATTACGAAAAGATCCAAGTTCCTTGTGTTTATACTTGGGACGGGAAAACCAATTTCGGATAGTAGGTCAGGACAGTCGATGAGGTTGTGTAAAATATCATAAACAAAAAAAAGGTCTGCTTATGCCTAATATTGACGTCTGATATTAAGTGAGTCTAGGCACAAAAAGTTTTCCATGATATTAACTGTGATTTGTATATAAGCATTATAAGAAATTCTTTTTAAAAATTCAAATTGGACATTATCAAGTTCGTTTATACATTTTGAATAATTAGAAGGTCAAATAAGTGATCCAAATTCGAGGTTAGATCTAACTAATGACGCATATAGGGTTTTTAAACAAATAGGGTTTTTGAATTCTTTTGTATTTCTATTTTTAAAACCAAGCATTTTCAAAGATTTATTTATAATTTTACTATGATTTAGTTTAAACGATAAATCATTCTCAAAGTAGACACCCAATGTAAATATGGTAGGTAATTACTAATTAGTGATTATACACTAAATTGTAAAGGTTACATTTAATTCAGTGTTCAAATAAAACATTTTTTTGGCATTTTCGTAAGTCGTAATTTGCACGCACTCCATGATACTGATTCATGAGTGAATCGGTTAACGTCGTTCATACTCATAGACCTTTTACTAGGTCTATGTTCATACTTCATAACCTTAAGTCATGACGTCGTTACTCGTTATGGTTGAGGTATTATGTTAAAATACTTAATTAGTATTTGCCATTATTTGGTATTAATTGGTTATACCTATTTGAGGGTTCTTATTTTAAAACAAAAATAAAATACAAATCATCAGCCAAAAAACTAAAAAGTGAAAATAATAATTAATAATTATATAATAAAAGTAATGAAAGTAATAATTATACCTCATTCTCATAATCTCATAATAGGCACGGTCGGCTCGGTCGCACGGATATCTTAGTTCGTACTTCGTGGTAATAGCCACTATAATTCCACATTTCCACTGACAACTGACAAGTGACATTAGACAAGTTTATTCAATGAATTATTTTTAGTTTTTCACAAAATTTATTCTGTGGTTTTTCTATTGATTATGTTATCGCGATTCTCGGGCTTGATAAGAAATTTGATAATTTGTAATAATAGATTAACTCAAATCAAGAAATGATTTTTGTTCTTTAGTAATGAAATGTTGCAGTAATTATTATTATAAAATATGATTTAATGTCAATATATTCCTACAACCGCATTTATTAGGTTTATTGATTGGGAATGAAGCGACGAAGAATGTCTGCAGAATGTGAAATGGATCATTCATATGCCATGCCTAATGTTGTGAGTTACCTATTACCATAATAATTATAAATTGTCAGTATGTTGTGATTTTTAAAACTATGTACGTTCCCATTTAGAATGATAATTCAAATGCACTGTTGAAAAAAATTCAAAATGTCTATGCCAATAAACTTTTGAATGATATTACCCTTGTCGTGGGTGGAATATCGTATCCTGCTCACCGCTTCATGTTGTGTATATCCAGCGATGTGTTTGAGGTGATTTTCAGTGCATAATTAATTAAAATGTTTTGTAGAATTTGAAATATTTATTACATTCACTTGACAGACTATGTTGATGAACTCAACATGGAGTGACTCGCATCAAGAAGTCATTGAGCTACAAGAAGTGCCACAGTGTATTGAAGTATTTCCAGTTTTTCTACAATATTTTTATACAGGTGTAATAACGCTCGAACAGTCTAATATTATGCCAATGCTAGTGTTGGCCGACAAGTATAATGTCAAGGTATACAGTACAGTTAATAGATCAATAATTTTGAAAAAATTACAATAATTTAACATATTTTAGGATCTTACAGCACTATGTGTTGAATATATGTGTGAACATATAGCTGATGCTGCTGACCAGGGTCAATTAGTAACTTGGTTTCAATATGTATTGTCATTAAATCAACCAACTACAATTAACGTAAATATTACTTTGATCTATCTTATTTGATTTTATTATTATATAAGATAAAATATTGTAAATTTCACATTTATGATTATATTATGATTTTATTCCTCAAAAGTATTTTAATTTATTTGGATGTTGTATTTTCTATATATTGTTAATATTACGTTTTAAATATTTAGACATACATTTCTGATAATCTTTTAATTTGACATTGTTATTGTTGTTGAAATGAAATATGTTTCAATTATAGTTTATGATTTACAAACTTAAATTAATTACATTAAAGGAACTGTTCTGTTTTACCAGACACACTATTGTAAAATTTTTTTTGTTTTAATTTTTGTAGTTAAACATGCTGAAAACGATGGAGAATTTGGCAATTGGACTTAGTTTTAAAGTTATAGCTAATTGAAATGTATAGTATTTTCATGTATATACACGGTGTGGTCACTCGCTCGCTCGGACAATTAAACTCAAAAACATCCCTCGGATTGATATGTCTTAGACTTTAAATAGCTATAACTTCAAAACTAAGTGACTGCCAAATTCTGACTACACCATCGTTTTCAACATGCTTAACTATATAGTATATTAAAACAAAAAAAGGTGTCCGGTAAAATAAAAATATACCGCATAAAGAATAATTTATGTAAATTTGTTTCAGGCATTATATTATTGTAAAATTTGGCAAGATACTGAGTGTATGGACATTAAGCCACCATGGAATAAATTACTTAAAGTGAGATTATAGTTTTATATTTTTTTTTAAATAATTTTTATGGATAAATGATTTGTAATTTATATTACCAATATAGAATAATACTAATACAAATTAAACAATTAGGCATGCAGAAATTATATAAAATGGAATCTTGATTCTTGTATCAAATGCTTCAATACATTTCAATGCGATATTCTTGTTGGTCTATTGAAACAGTCTGATCTTGTGATACATGATGAAATGCAGTTGTTTGGGTAAATGTTTTAATTTAATTTTAATATTACCAATGGTACAATTAGCCTACAAACCTTGGAGGAGAGGAGGCAAAGCCCTACAATAATATTATCAACCAAATGCGAACTACAGGAGCTCTGCCCTCCAACACTTTACGTCAAGTCTGTTAATTTATCGTATATCATTTAAATTTGTGCAATGTGTCTATTGAAATTAATATATTCTAAAATCTAAAATTAACTACAGGTACCTCCTACCTGCTACTTAACTAAATGTGAACAACACAAAATAAAATGTTGTATGTTTTCAATTTGTGATGAAGTCCAAAAAGAAATTTGGAGGAACTTAGCTACATAGCACCCTTAACCACTAATTGTGCCACTGAATATTAATTATTGATTAAACCTACAATATATTATAATATATAAAATGTTCATAGATGTGTTGCATCATGGTTAAACTACCAGTCTGCAGAAAAACTACTCGAATGCAATGATCCAGATACAATTGAAGATTACATGAGTTCCTTAACAGAACATGTTATGTCATTCATTAGATATCCAATGATTCTTCCTAGACAGATGGCCCAATTGTTAATGGTACCTGTTGTCAAACAGAATAAAGACTTTTTTGTTGATAAAATGGCGGCAGCCATGGAGTACAATTTGGTTAAAATGGGTATATTTTTTATAACTAAGTTAATTATTAGCATATTATTTTTATGACCCTATTTTCTTTTTCAGAAAAACGATCAGATACTGAACATATATTAGAATGTACACCAAGATTGTACACTTGTGAAAGATGGGGAAATTCTTTTAGAGTACGCACAAAAACTATCCCAAACTACCAATCTATTAAGCGAGACATTGTGACCCGTAGCAGTCTTTTTGACCGAGAACGAGAAGTTGACGAAGAATCTAATTGGGTCAGTACAATTACTATCAATAATTATTATTACTAATTAAAATTCTTTTTTTTTATAACAGGAAATAGAAATGTTCTTGAAAGGTATGTGTTTTGGCAAGGCAATGTTGATGTCTTGGCGTGGTTCGATAGAGTTGCCAGAAGTAATTATAAAAACTGTGCGTGCAACAATTAAAATGAAATTACGACCGGAAGATATTGGAAAAGTTGCTCGTCATGTCCGTGTTGCCATTCTGGTGTACGCTGTTCAGAATAAAATTGTTCATGTTGTGACTGTTGTACAAAAGGTTGTATTGTTTGACACTAATCAAAATCTGATAACTATTGATGATTTGATGGTGTATGATGCAGTTAATCAACCGACAATCAATGAAGACTTAATCCACATTAATGATACTAATGTCTCATACTTTATGTCAGACAGGATTCCATTAAAGTTCCATGTTATAATTACTCCTATTATACCTGGTCTGACTGATACTCACATTGGAACTAGAATACAACATGTACACATTTAACAGATTTCAAGTCAAAGGAATTGTATTTTTTTGTATTTATATTTTGTTTTTGTGTTAAATGTTTCTGTGATAATGTTATTTACCCAGTGTTGGTATATATATATATTTTTTGTAAATAAATCTGTTTTGTTTTTAAAACTATTAAGAGCAATAATAGTTAACTGTTGAAGTGTAATTACTTTTGAAAAATAAAAATTCTTTAATTCATAATTTTCTATTTATCAGACTTTTTTGTACCTATGATATTAAATATTAATGCAATATATGATAATTAATTTGTTAACTACAATTTTGTAGATAATAATTTTTTTAAATTTTAAGAACTAGATCTGGATTTAATTTGATAAGGAGTATAATATTAATTTTTAGAAGTAATTTTAAACGATAAGATAAGTATTATAAAAAAGTTCACTGTATTCTGTAGGTAATTTTCTTTCTGTAATTTAAAGTTTTTTTAATTAAAAAAATGCTACAAAAGATGAACTACACTTCTTAAATTAATTTTACTATCAATCATTAGTTGTATGGTTTTTACATTCTTATGATATATTCACTGTCTTTGTTCATCGTGTTTACTTTCATATTTTACAAACGACATAGTATAAAGATGAACTTCACTCACTTTTATCAAATAGAATATGAATTAATACAATATATTTTTGAATAACATAAATAGTTTTTAGGCTGTTTACTTGTTTAAATAAAATTCTTTTTTAGTATTTTATTGTTATTGTATAAAAATTTTGTTTACATGGTGGAACCGATAAATTCATATAAAAATTTAAAACATGAACGACTTCGTTTTTGTGAATTTTACGTGAACGAATACCTTTTTTAAGCAAAATTTTAAAACTGCATATTTATAGATATTTTACCTCGAACCCAGAATTACAATACGAGTTTCATAGCACTTAGATACATAATATACAATATTAAATACTACAATACATGTAATCTAGCTTGGTTATATAATTAAATATTTTTATTAGAAGTTTTATAAGAGGAAAATCAATATTTGTATGGTGTATTCATATTGGTTTTATTTTCAAGTTAATTGTTAAGAAAAAGTAATAAACTTTTAACAAATAAAAATAAAATAAAATATTTTTTGCGTATCGCTCACGTGTATTAAGAATTTGTATCATGTACCCGGTGGCTATGCCAGGATTTTGAATTGTGGGGGGGGGGGGTTAAGTATAAATTAAACCAAGTTTTTACAGTTCTTGTATATAAATAATACATTTATTAATGGCCGGTTTCACCACCTAGAGTTAAAGTGCGAGTAACCGGTAACTCGGAGTTAGCGAGAAAAACGTATTTCACGACCTCGAGTTAGATGGTAACTCCAAGGAAACAATGTCAAGGAGGGAGGGAGGGGGGTACAACTCCCTGGCTACACTACGACTACATATACCACTAATGACTAAAACTAGAACTATTCAAAATTTCAATACATATTTAATAATAATAAAGTATATAATATATACTAATAATTTAGGTACATAAGTATTTAACTCTATATTTAGTAATTATTTATACAAAACAAAATAATATATTTGATCCGTTACAAATAAAAAATAATAATTTAAACTTCCTTGAACCACAGTTTAAGAACTGTTGTACTAGAACTAGACTATTCTACAATATTTAAATTTAAAATGCATGCATCTACTATAATGCTATATTAATTAGAATTAAATTAATTTATATTGAGGCATTTTTGACTTCTGATCACATTAAGAAGTATGAACCTTTTATCCAGAAAAAAAAATGGTAACAATTAATTGTAAGCTTAAAAATATATGAAACATCTGCCATAATAGTTTAAGTTTAACATATATAATATAATATTTTATTAATTAAAAAGTTTGTTTGAATAATAAATTACTGGTAAATAAAACAATTTTTAAACAATTTTAACATAATTTTTATCATATAAATATACTGATCATTTCATAGAAAGCATAGCACACTTCACTCTATGAAATATAATTTGTTTAATACTTCCCGACACATATGCAATGGCAACTATCTTAATCTTAATATATAAATATATTAGACTGACATGAATATTTTTTATGTAACAATAGTGAAATAAGGCAAAAATACTTTTTTTAAGTCACAGCTATTAAAATAAAATATATTTTTTATCATAATTTACTTAGTAATAACAGCTTTGGAGTCAGAGAGTCAGATATAATGTATAATAATAATTAATAATTACAATTGATGAAGAAGTGAATGACAAATTAATGATAAACAAAAATATATTATTTTAAAAATACAATAATTTAATTATAAGATTTAGCCAGTGGCACATCCAGGGGGGTTGGTTTGGGGGTTAAGACAATACAAACTATAACTTTGATTTTAATTAACAAAAATATTCATACAATATGTCCATTATGATCAATTTATTATCATTATCTATTAATCATAATTCATAACAACCATAATGTATAAATATTTTTGTAAGTTAAAATCAAAGTTATAGTTTGTATGTATACTACTATACTGTATAATATTTATAATTAACACCCCCCTTACAAAAATCCTAGTTATGCCAATGGATTAAGCATTTGATTTGTGTCAAAATATGATATAAAAATAAATAATTCACATTTATAGACAGTGGAATGAAATAGAATGTAGAACGGGATAACATTTTAGATTCTGTAAATAGGAGACACAAATATGATCAATTAATTTCAGTCAAAATGTAGGTTATTATTTGGTAATTTAGTAATAAAGGATAGATTAGTTGAACAACTAAAGGAATAACCAAAAAGATGGAACGGAAATTCCATCAGGCTGGGCTTCAGTAGTCAAATGTCAAAATACCCATATGGCTATATTTCTAAGGACACAGTACAATAGTTTAAGGGAATTAAAATGCTTAAAGTACATGTTAATCATAAATTATTATACAAATTTAAACAAGAAAATAATAAATTATAAAAATCAGCATAAAAATGTATAATATATTAACAAATAGTTGTTTGATACTCAAAAAAATTGTCAAGATGATAGATATCATAAAAAAGATTTTCATATGTTTTAAAGAATAATAATACATTCAATAACTTAATAAAAAATGTTAACATTTCACGTCAAAAATGAACTTAGTATTTAGTAGGTAGCTATACAAATATGTTTATTGTAATGTTTTATCTAATCTTTCTATAGTATATTATACTGTACAATATAGCAAAATGTCAGCAAACAAATAATAAAACAAAAAAATTTACTTTATGATTGTATATTGTCTCATTTCTACTGTGCTAAAGTTACCAATAAGAAGATCCCTTTTTTCAACCGGCGAGTGTACTTTAATTTGCCTCATATGTGTATCTCTTCCATTTTGATGATTGGTAATAACAGCAATTTGTAGCATATATGTTTTCAACGGCGAATCATTGATATCTTTAGTCATTATTCTAACCCAACCATATGGTTCGTTCAGTTCAACTACCTCAACTTCTTGTAGGTCATTAAAATTAGTGCCAGCACGTACTGATATACGACCAGGTGTATAGCTTTCATCCAGTCTATAGTCAATGTATATGCATATATCACGCACAACTGTCTTACGTCTAAATTGAATATTAACTAAATGTGGAAGTTGACCATCTGACTGCCAGTAAGTTTCCATGCAATCATCTCTTAACTGGTCCACACCAAAACCTGAAATAATAATATTAAATTTAATGTAGGAGTTTAATATCGTAGATTTACTCAAGTCAGAGGAATTTAAGTAGTGCAAGTCTATGAATTTGTACGAATTATACTGAAAAAATTTTCCAATACACTAAAATTGATAGATGTGAACTATACACAATACCAACCATGAAAAAGGATCCATCAAACAACTCTGTAATGTCACTGAATAAAATTGTAGTCTTGAGATTACTCATGAAGTCATAAACAATAATACTGTATTACGATTTAAGAATAAGTAAGTAAAAATTTTTCTATAAGGCTTAATATTAAATAGGTAGTAAACTTTAATAATCATAATAACATACAGTGTCAGCCTAATAACTTTAAAGGCACCGGATGCATTTATTAATTTATGTTATTTCATAAAATAATAAAAAAGTGCTTATAAGTAGCGCAAAATATTATATTTTTTTAAAAGTACCTTATTTAAAATACATATTTAAGTTAACTACATAGTAATAGCAATTATTTATAATTATAAAAAATTATATAAATAATATATGTCTATAATATTATACAACTTAATATGTTTTAATGCAATTCAAATTGTATAATTGATTTTCTTTATATCAGTAATTTTGTATAAAATGATAAAAGAATAATATAATAAAATAATGTTCAAAATCCAATATTCATAGTACCTACTATAGGGGCCCCTCAACACAAATATAGCCAGGGGCCCCGGAGGCATTCTAGCGGCCATGGCACTGATTATAAATGATAACATACTTCAGTATAAGTCATAAATTTTATATTTTCAAAGTTCATAACACAAAAAAAAGCAAGTTCTTTTATAGACTAAATAGTTACGTTGACTTCAAGAACAATCTTTATTTTACCTGGTTTGCATGAAGATAGACTCCATATTGCTTGACTACCCACTTCACGTACTATTCCGGCACGTACATCTTTCATCGGATCAATTTTGTCTTCGTCAGACGCATTATTGTTGTTTGGAGTTGCCATTTTGATATGTATACTGTCAGCCTAAAACCAAGTAAACAAGAAACACATTAATATTAAGTTAGGAATATATAGAAATGTACACATACCTAGTAAATATTAAAATATACTAAAACAACGAACTAAAATAACGTCAATAGTATTATATTATAGACACAAGTGTATAACTATGTAGGAAAGTTGGTGTAAGAGCTTGGAATTGCAGTTTACACAATAGACTCCAATGTTATTTCGACCGATAAACGGAAAACGGAAGTTGCCCGAATGCTGGAACAAATGAACTATGAACAATCAACAATCAACAATCAACAAGTTATCATTTGTGATTTGTCAATGACTATTGATTGTCGATCGATATTCTATAATATTCAAGATTTGAATAGAATTCGATTCGGTTTCAATTTTTAAATAATAAATTTATTTCTTATCAATGGGTACATCTTTGATAACAATTGTCCGCGACTCGCAATGCCAACTTACTGCCGACTTATGGCGCGACTTCAAACGAACTTAACAACAATACGCATCAAATATCAATATGTAAATAAAAAATGTAAAACAACTGAGGTAGGAAGGTGTGTTTATAAGCCGAACAAACCAACACCCAACTTGTGTGAGTTTGGCTTTTCAGTTTTTGGTACCTACCTATTTTTTTACCAGTATGAAATTAATCATAGTTATGACTAGGGTTGCCACCTCTCCGGGTTTCACCCGGAGAATCCGGGTTTACGTATAAATCTACGGGCTCCGGGTTCAGTGAATTATTCTCCGGGTCGGAGATAAAGATAAGATAACATACGATTTTTTTATTATTATGCCTTTTTTTTTATTATTTTCCGGTATAAAAACCATTTATTCAAGATAACAAGAATAATAAGATTATGAACTACGGTTTATGATTTTATGAGTCTACGATTATGATTTTACGAATCTGTTTCAACATCACAGTCGAGTGTGTTTGAACGAATCCGAATATCTGCTTTTAATTTTTGTGTCAGTGTAACCGTGCATCGATATTATAAAACTACACAGAATTTGAAAAGTAATTCATTAATGACCACATTTATGACTAAACGACCTTTTTTTTTTTTTGCTTATCGGCCTGTCTCCGGGGCTGCTTTCTTTCAAAGGTGGCAACCCTAGTTATGACCTATAGGAAATTATATTCGTGCTGAAATAGGCTAGTGAATTGCACGATAATAAGATACCAGACGCGTACGTGAACAATGCATATTGTATGTTATTGACAAATAATAATTATTTATTTATTAATTTATTATTTAACATCAGATTATTCGTTGAGATTATTAAAAATATTTAAATGCTAGTCGTAAAATGTTTACAAGGAAGCAGAATGATAAGGAAACGATCAGTAGGTAATCATGGATCGTATCGAATCATATTTTGATCCTTTATTTGATTACTCGAACACCAAGATTGACGTGAATGACAAACCAAAGAAACAAAAAATATATTATCGTCAAATGTCGGCCGGCCTCAGAGTTGGGGATCTCGATAATATACCTAATTTAATTTATTGATTTAGTTTGTAGTTGCAGCTGCATTTATGGCGCAGGAGTGTTAATACTTATATTTATAATTGATTTATTAAAGATTAATTGTGGCCTTGTGGGTTTTTACATTTCGATAACAGTTATTTTATTACAATCGGTACCTACCGTTGAGTAATTAGTAATTACCCTATGGTACCATGATACCTACATTGAAATATTTATAACTTCTTATCGTTTCTAAATTTTCTTCAAATCCACCATTGTACCACAGACTGTCGCACTATATTCATATTATGTCATTACTCATTACTCATTAGTCTGTCATCTGTGATTGTTCTACAAATATATACATTTTCTATTTAAAAATGACCAATGAGTATTGATATCAATCTGTACCCAGGGGCGTATTTCGGGACAAAAGACAAAACAAACTTAAACAGTACCTCCCTACGGTAAACGGACGTTTCGCCCCCGCCGTTTGGTCCCCGTCAAAAAAACCAGTACACGGACGTTTCGTCCCCGGAAATTATTGAGATAGGACGTTTCGTCCCTGTGAGTTATTAGCCATAGGACGTTTGGTCCCCGGTATATTTCCCATACAATATTATGATTGCAATTTCTTTTCCTTAAAACTAACTTTTTTTCGGTACATTTATTATTTCATTTTGTTTTTGTACCAATGCAGTCGCTGTCGTCTTTTAACTCTCTGTATCAAATACTTTTAAAATAAAGTACCTAGGTAGTTAAATAAATATATAATATTACATTATTATAATGTTAAAGTAAAACCACGACGTAATTTTTTTTTTATTTAACAAGAATAATTATAAGTGGAAACAAATGAAGAATTTAAAGAATAAAAAAAAAGTATTCTATATAATAGTATTATTAATAGTATATTCAATACGGAAAAAAGTATTTGAATACTTTTACTCAAATACTTTACAACACTATATATTACAGACATTACAGAATTGTTCATTAAAAATAAATGTAGTAAATGTAAGTAAAATAATGAACTTTGAAGTAATAATTAATAACCTGAGAACCGAATGTCCTATACCTAAATGAAAATATGCCGGATACCAAACGTCCTATGGGTGGCTATGGCTAATAACTCTCCGGGACGAAATGTCCTATCTCAATAATTGCCGGGGACGAAACGGCGGGGGCGAAACGTCCGTGATTCCCTCCCTACTTATAAGTTATAATACATGAAATTAGCTTTTTTACTTTTATAACTATAGTTTATGGACTATTACTTATTAGATAATTATAATGTAAGTATATACAGACATTAAAAAGCGGGTAAGTGGATGTCGTTCTGCTGTACAGTAGGTTACAAATGGGTCACTGTATAATGGATGGTATTAAATTTGAATTCAATAATATAATATCATTGTAACGAAAAACAATTCTGAGCTGAGACTGTTTGTCAGTCTGGATATTTTGTATTGTTATTTTTTATTATAGCTTGTAAGTTGAATTAATATATTTTTGAATTCGTCACAGTTTTTTATTCGTTTCTATGGTGATAAACAAAGAGTTAGAAATTAAAATCCCGTTTTTAGTAATTTGTCGGTGGCTTTTCCCGTGGCATTAAATAATTATTGAGAAAATCGAAAAATGACCTCTTTAAAGTACCATCTTGATCCAATTTGTTAAAAGATAAGATACTACATGTTGAAATCAAAGCACTCCTTCTGGTAGAAATTTTGTACAAAGGATAACAAAAAAAAATTATAAAAAATAAAAACTACTAGCTTCCACGCTCCTCTCACAATCTAAAATATGGATATAATAAAAAGTTTTCTTTTATATTTTAATTAATTTTGAAAAAAATATGTAGTACATTATATTTTACAAAATAAAATAAACATACAATTATCAAAATTCTAAAATCATTAGAATGATTATAACGGTTATCATTAATATCTATTAAATTTATCAACATCGCGAGTGGTTGGAGATTAGTAGATTATTATATGGTAATACGTATATTATATTGTGGTGATTGTGTACTCGTGTACAACTGAAGTGTATGCAAAAAAAAAAGTTAGGGACAATCGCTTTGTAGTCCTCCAAAAATACTCTCCTGGGCTCTGACTACATCAGTACTAATGTATTATATATTATGTATATATATGCACATGTATCTCTGCTACACTACAATCTAATTTCGTGTTTATTCGGACGAAAATAAATAACAATAGGTAAGTGAGTATACACCACAATACATCGATGCCTGCAAATTTAAAATAATATTAAACAAGTCCTCAAACAGTTAAACGTAAAACAAATAAGCACCTTGTACAACGTCTCATATTTTATGCAATATTACATATTTACATACACCGATCGCGTGTTGGTGTGTCGTATTCTACCACGCTAGATAAATTGCCTATACAATACTCCTTGAAAAATTACAGATTGGAACCACTTAATGAACCAATAATTAAATTGTACGGGTTATCTTATAGTACAACTACTTATTACGCGGGTGCACAATCCGCATGATATGATCCCATTACGCGATTGATAGTTCAATACTTGATTATAATATTAAATCGTACAATAACATTGACCATTATAATTATTGGGATTTGGGATTGGGCTGGACGAAGCTATTGCAATAAACGATCGATTCTATAAAGGTGCCCATCAACCAGAACCTAGGGGGGGAGACAATATCATGAAAAAAAACAAAGAACCAACATAATTAATAGGAAATAATAAATAATAGGAAATAGATTTGCAAAATAGATAAACGTATGAACGTATGTAATATGTCATGCAGACGATGCAGTATAAATGTATTATATCAGTAAAAATAGTTTATTATTTACAATTAAAAAAAATACTATCATTTCACATTCGTCTAGGGGTGAAATTTCACCTCTTTGCCCCACTCCTAATGTGCGCCCTTGCCAGTGATTCTCACAATAATTATCATTTAGCTAGAATACTGTATAATGGCGGAGTCGTACTTATAGTACAGATTACAGGGGTGACCAAAAGGTCGATGGCGATGGAATAAAAATATCACAGTTTTAGTAAAATAATTATTATTTCTCTATAAAAAGAGAACGGCATGCCACGGACAATAATTTTCTCATAATCTCATATTTAAGTTTGAGTGCTTGACATACATTTAACTCTACCTATAATATAATAATAATATAATATAAAACAATTTAAGTACAAAAACTCAAACCTGTATCGATTAGACTTACATCGAACTTAAATGTGTTAAATTACTCGTGTATAACTGCTGCAATACAAATAAAACAAATCGCACTCCTAGAACAAGACTGCCACAACTCAAAATTCATGAATTTTGAGTTATGACTACTTTTGGATAGAGAAAAATAAGCTCTTTTAAATGCAAGAACGCCACATTCAATATCATTTTTCATTTAGCCACTATAGAGATGTGTCTGTATTGAATTATTTAAATATTGGTTAATTTTCAATGCAAGAGAGCCATATTTACTTTATGGCAGTATACTTATTTTTATTTATCCAAATTATCACTGAAGTCAAAATTCAAGACTGCCTTATTTCGACTTGTGGCGTTCTTGCACTGAATAAAAACTAATTATCGTGTAATATGTTGAGTGCAAAACAGCAATATTTAGAGTTGTGGCAGTATTGCATTTTATAATTTGTGATAGTGCAGCCACAACACGAATTATGACTCTATTGTATTTATAAATAGAATAGATTTTGTTTTGCGCCAAATTCTCATATAGTCGCATCTCAAAATATGGCAGTCTTGCATTTACTTAAAAAATTGTAAATGGCCACAAGTCTAAATTTTTGGGTTTAAGAGTGAATTTCAAAATATTTGAAAAATTAATATTGTAAAGTATGGTTGTAAGTATTTAAGTGTTAAATTTCAAACGCATAAGTAAAAAATTCATTAAAATATCTTAAGTCCAAACTTCAAATTGATTTTTCTCAAAACTATAAATTTTGAGTTGTGACAGTCTTGTTCTAGGAGTGCGAAATAACGGCGGGTATCACGCCCGCATCGGTCGCGGTGGCCCCAGCACTTTTCAAGTATCAACCAAATATTATATAATATACCTAATACCTACTTTAGTTTTTACTTTTTTCTAGTATAAATGTATTATTTTGAGTACAAAATATGTGCTATGCTTATTATTAAATAATAAGCATAACAATACATTGTATAAATTAATAATGTTTAGTAGTGGGTAATAATGTAATATTATATAATATTATATAGCAGATAAATGGCTCTGCACCTATAAATTATTTATTTAAATTAAACGTTTGGGTATAGGTACGTAATTCAAAATAATATTAATATTGTTAGATTGTATTTTTTTGATAATAGATGTATTGTTAAATGTATTTGTGGCAGTACCTATATGTAATGATAAAAACGATTTATCAATTTATTGTTTAAAAACTCATAACATAATATTATATAAGTAATAGTTAATAGTTATCCAGCATCCCAAACACACATGGTGTTCAAAATGAATATTTCCAATTCTGTCGGTAAAGCCCACCCCACATAAAACGAATATAGCCAATTTAAAAGTATTATATCACTGCCGATACTAAAATAGGGCGCTCTTTTTAAATTGACTGCCAACTCTCAACGGGAGGGACGTTATCCCAGTTAAGATTAATGAATTGTTTTGAGACCAATTTCTTGGGGATCGTTATTTTTTCTAACATTTTTTTTTTACGACGCTTGTCTCCTTATTACTCCCAATTGCCATTTTTAAAGACACCACATAATTTGGTACCGACAAAACATAAAAACGATGGATCAATATTTTTCTTTATTATCTATTTATCTATGAATATTTTTATTTAGTTATTTGACAAAATTATTAAGTATTTTTAATTCAATGTGTTGTAGATTATATAGGTAGTAGGTACATATAAAAATGTTACTATATACCAGTATACCAATATTTTTACATTAAAATTGATTTTATTAATCTATAACTATATTTTACCATATCAAATCAATGTTTGTATTATTGATTAAGGTTTAAATAAAAAAATGTTAACAGGCGTTTATACTTATAATAATATATGCAATATGATAGTTTAAGAAATGACTGTATACTAAAGTTATAGGTACTAAACGTGACAATGAATCGGTTATTTAAATACTATAATAGTAAATAAATAATTTATGATAAAATTATGACGACAAATATTAGAAAATATTATATTTACTTTAAACAAATCGAATTGTTTGGGCAGTTAGTTAGTTAGTTAGTGCACTAATAAGTACCTAATAATAAATCTTAACATATTATATTGTTGTACTTAAGAGGACGTCGCACCCGCATGTGTTGTTTCCGTCTTACACACGTACGGCATACCAAATTTTCGTTCGTTAGTTTCAATGAGTGTTGTAAAGTATTTGAGTAAAAGTATTCAAATACTTTTTTCGATATTGAATACTTTTTTAAATAATTTTTATTCTGAAGTATTTGAATGGTATTTTAAATACTTTTTTTTACTATTGAATACTTTTATTTAATTTTTTTTATTCTTTATTTGTTTTTACTTATAAGTATTTTTGTTAAATAAAAATACATGCCGTCGTGGTTTTGCTTTAACATTATAACAATATAATATTATATATTTATCATTTATGCCTTACAGACAAATTTATATCAGTTTCCATCGATGAAATTTTTTTTTTTTCTATTAACTTCTCTAGTTTATTGTCGACGATGTCACGATGATCGAAAAGATACATCTGTAGTCGGTATCACTATTAGCTTAAGTGAATAACAAAATATATATGTAAAAATCTTCTACTTAACGGCTATTATACTTTATATCTTATAATTATTTAACTATACGAAAATATTGTTAATAATTATTTGTACCTACTGGCTAGTGGCTACAACATATTTACCAAGAAAATTGTTATCAATAATTATCATTATAGTTTATCGTCGACGACGATCGATGACGGTATGAGATATCCAAATACATAATATAGCTTTAAATTAATATATAATATTATAACTCTGTAGAGAAAAGTTCATTGTTGTGTTGCAACTAACACGACTAATCAGAATTTTGATTATTGAACGAATCATGTTTTTAAAATGTAATAAACAAATTTTTGATTATAACAAATTATTTCAGAACTTAAAAATAATTTTTTTTGTATTTCAAGATTATTTCAAATATACTTCTGAAAAGTATTTGAGTATTACTCAAATACTTTACTATTTATAGTATTTGGGTGGTATTTTAAATACTTTATTTTAAGAGTATTTGAGTAATTACTTAAATACTTTTAAAAAGTATTTTTTACAACACTGGTTTCAATAGAGTGTGGTCAATTTTGATATTATAGAGTGGATTGACCTACTATCAAACTTTTAAGTAACAACATTATCTGTGTTCTCTGGTTGGTTTTTTACGATATTTTAATTTTTAAGTGAGTTATGAATAAATAAGACATCAATATTTTAAAATGATCATAATTCACTTGAAAATTTAAATATGGTAAAAAAAAAAACGAAATAACACAGATAATTATGTTACCTAAAAGTTTGTTAATAGGTCAATTCGCTGTAATATCAAAACTAACAGCACACTGTGTTGAAACTGGCAAACGAAAATTTGCTATGTCGTCCGTGTGTAAGACGAAGAAAACACATGCGGGTGGGACGTCCTCTTAAACTTTCTTTTAAAATGCTGCGTCGTCAGAACTAAAATTGAAAAATTGTTATCAATTTGTCGTTAGTTTTTCCCAATTTTCTTAAATCTCTGACATTTTATAAGTGTCATCTAAGTCCCATCTATAATTTGGAAATTGGATTGGCTAACATAAAACTATTGGTTTTTTTAAAATATAGATACCTACACCTGAAGGCTGAAGAACAAAACAATATGACGTACCTTTATTGAATAATAAAAAAAAAATAATCTGTTTAGTTAAAAAATATTGTAGCTACGTACCTACATTTTAAATGTTGATAAAACTAATAAATGACCTACCCAAGTAATTTAGCTATATACCTATATATAAGTAATTCAATAGATGAGTTTATTATGAAATGATGAAGTTTCTTTTTTATACTACCTACTAAAGAAAAGATCGGATTCTGAATACAATTGGAACTTTTTATTTCGTGTTCCAAATC
>CARXXK010000001.1:65625500-65750082 GCA_949089665.1 Macrosiphum euphorbiae | reverse complement strand
AAGATGTAAATACTTATATTGTTATGTTTGGTAAATATAATTAAACAACTTTAATACTATTTTAAATACCTTTTTAATTAGGAAATTAAATTAAATTTTGATTAAGATGAATCAACATTAAATTTAATAATTATTGTCATAAAGTTGTCTTCTTGGAAATAATTGGAGTCAACGTTTAGAGATTTTCAAACTTAAATATACGGTGGTTAAACCACCGTTGTTTGGTCTCAAAATTGATTAGTAGCGACCGATGGTATTATAGTGGCGCATATATTTCATACTATACCTATACTATATACCATATAGCTATACAGGTTTACCTTTCAGATGGTGTGAATTCAAATTCCAATGATGGGTTTTCATATATGGGAAAAATATCTCTAATAGTTTTCGTGTTTTGTAAACCAACATTTTTAACGAGAACGGAATTTAATTTATTTTTTATACGTAGATACTCCAGATGCTCCTTGAACTTAATTTAATTTGTTTGCTGCATTTTCTAAGATCACAACACTTTTAGTTACTATGTTATATTTGATGTTAAATTATTTCTTAGCTGGTTGTATATTGTATAATATCGGTTTTTGGTAGCTTTTGTAATAGCAATTTAAATGCATTTTATAAAATTTTATAAGTATCTGAAATCTAGATCTAGATTAAAAAATACGTTTTTTTTCGAAATGGTTAGAATATATAATATTCAACTGCTTCTAACCCAGTTTCCGCAGAGTGACAATCTGCTCACGTCGAAGGCAAACATTTTGATAAAACTCACTGAATTTTATAATTCTACTTAGAGCTTTAAGAAAACAACTTTTCTTACATTTGCGATTTATGAAACTACTTGGGGAAACTGTACTTCAATTTTTTCAGCTACATGATAGAAATAGTGTGCTGCACAAGATAAATGTAACATTTTTGGATAAAATGTTGTTTACATACAAAATATGCGAAAATACGTAAACAGGAATGCATATATTTTTTATCTATGATCTAAAGATTTCAATACTAATTAGAATAAATAAATCTATGTACCTAAGTATTTACATAAAAATCCACGAGTTAATAGTTTGAGTATTGTCAAAAAACTAACTACTCAAGTACTCAACACATAATCATTCAAGATTGTCAGCCGGAATATCAAAATATATACCTACGAAATATAATCTGTCCAGTGGTGTATATAGGAGGTGGGTATAGTGGGCTGCAGCCCCCCCCGAAATTACAGTATTTTTAAATAGAACAACAATATATTTTATTAGGTGTTATTATAAGTTATAATATTTCATAGCCTGTTGAAAAAATAACAAATACGAATATATTTATAGAAACTGTTAAATATATAGTAGACAGTAGCCTCTAAGTGATAGATCACTTGCTAGTTTCTATCTACTATAGCCCACCCCAAAAATTATTTCTTTATACAATATTCTCCACTGAATCTGTCTATACCAAACAAGCAAAAACAAGCCGCTTCAACGAAGAAAACAGCACCAATAATTAACTAAGCCCCGCATTTTCTTATATATGAATAAATTCTTAAACTCTGTAAACAGCACAATACGTCAATACCTTTTAGTCCTACGTTGTTCACATGCAGTTGTGGCATAATTATATTTAAAATTGTTATTTGTTTTTTGTAAATGTTAACTAATATATATATAAACTAATCAAAAACGTTGAAGTCAATAATAATTAGTAAATAAAAAAAATTCTAAGTAATCAATATAATATATGACGTATATAAATATATTATATGTATTACAATATATGTTGTACCAACAGCAGAAAGTGTATTTTATTGTTAAAAAATCAACAATGATCCCAAAATCATAGAGCGAAAAAAATTCCATCTATCAAATGATAGTTATATGAAGTGCGTAATAATTTATATTTTATAGCATATTATATAGTAGCGCTGTAGTGAAAGTATACCTATATACATAGGTATACCGGATGATTTGATTTTTATTAAACTGCCATTGCTCAGGCCATTGTTGGATAATAGTTGGGGCTTCATACTCTTTTGCGATAGTGCTATTGGTTTTGACATTTTATGCAACCACGATGAATTTAAACGCTAAACCGGAATTGTCATGTGTAAAAAAATCAGACATCTGTAGGTAGACACCAAAAAAATAAAAACCCTTAGACTCTCTGCATCGATCTGTGTTATTACAATGGAACTGACCCTTTTAACGATGCAGTAACAATTTCGATTGTCACAATGACCAGTTGTATAACGAAACAAGTGCTAAAAAAAAATAGGCGTGATCTAAAACAAATCTTGTTGCGTGTTATTTTTTAACAACTACATATTAATATATTTCAGTTCATATTTTACATTTGTGTACCTGCTACCATTTGATTTATGCATTTGGGCGCCTCTACGTTTATATACCGCAGTGGCGAATTGTATTTAATGATTATGATTTCAAAAGCAATTCATATGTCGAGTAGGCACACCACCGGCACACAGTATACATAGGTACCCTATAACGCGGTAACATAGGTATATAGTATACCTCATGTTATCCAAAAATTCGGCCACAAATGTTTGGCTTTGGACGAAGATGGATGTACCTAAGTACCTACTTAGAATCACTAAAAAATGGTTTATTCCTATAAATAAAAATATATTTTTAAGTTATAATATTGATAAAATAATTAGTATAAATAACAATTATAATTGGAGAATCGATACCATTATACATGCAGAATATACTCAAGTATACCAGATTTCTATGTTTTGTTTGAGATTTAAGTATTATAACTTAAAATTTTAACCAACACACAAAGTAAATAAAAATCTGCAGATTTAGTCATGACTAAAAATTATTAGATAACACATTGACATTTTGTAATTAGATAATATTTTGACGAAAGCGTATGCCTTAACAATAACAATACTTATTAGAATCTTCATTGTTCATAGTCCTTTAATAAAATTGGTGTAATAGATGAAACTAGTAAATTAAGCTATTATTATAGCCTCTACCGATACCGTAACGCATTTATACGACGCATATGTAAAATTAATATCCAATTAACCTATTTATACTATTCTACTATTATTCAAATGTAGAAAAAAAATAGATAACCCGTAGTCAGGTTATATATGTATATGTATATTACTCCATCAAGTCTATATTTACTTATTTATTATTTTAGTTTGTTTTATAAAAAAAAAATGTGAAAAGTTTCTATAGACTACAAATATCTCTATTTATCACGCTATCTATAAGTTTATTTATATTATAACAAGTACATATGGTATCTATAAGTGATATAAAATCTATAAATGTATAATAATGGACCAAAATGCTGTAACAACAATAAGTTAGAATTTAGATGACTTCGTCAGGAAAATCTTAATAATAATAATAATAATAATAATAATAATAATAAAAAAATATGAAACTTAAGTATAGTATCTACAACTGGTGCAACTATTCTTCGTTTTGTTATTAGGTTTAAAATAAAATCGTAGAGACTCGATGTCTTGACTTCAAGTTAGTTATACATTATGTAAGATGAAAATAAGAACAATTCAACAATGCCTATGCAGTGCGCTTATATACCTACGAAGTCACGAAGACTGCCTATATACAGATTGATAGAGACCATCGTATGGACTATGGGTCATAATAATATTTTGTGGGCTATTGTGTCATAATATGCGTATTGCGTATCAACATAGTATCACAGTTGTTACCAATAGGTACGAAATATAAATAACATAATATAATTAGTGCTCGGAATTTAATGTCATTCAAAAAGTACTAAATAAGCATGCATTTTGAAATGCCAGATGTACGGTCACACCAAACATTACTGCAGACACATCCCTCGCTGCGTTAAATGTAGTGAGGCTCATCTCACTGTGGATTGTACAAAATCCAGTGAACTGCCCGCGAAATGTGCTTTATGCTCCGGAGACCATACGGCAAATTATAAGAGTTGCCCTGTCGCCAAAAAACTTTTTAAGTTTCAAGATATGAAACGACCCATTTCCAATACAATTAACAACGACAATTCAAAAATAAAAGTGTATCCGAGTGCCCCGACAGTCATGGTCCCGATCCCGATCCCGATCCCGATCCCAAAAACAAATCATATGCTGAATCAACGAAAAACGAAGAAAATATTTCTTTCAGCCATATTTCCAATATCCTATCTAATTTAATTTCTAATCTTAATTCCATCATAAGCCCTCTTCTAATCTCTCTCCTCACAACAACTCTTAATTCTTTCCTTGCTAAATCAACATAACACCGTATCTATGGTATATATAAATATTATATTTATAATACATGGAATAACGTAGTTAACTACCAAACAGCTATCTGTATCTATTTTCATTTTGTAATAATATTCTATAATAATGTTTTCACCATTTCATATTTAATTCACTATTTAATATCTTAATTCAATTGCCTTTTGTTATCATGTATTGTACAGTCTATTGGGACTATTGTATCTTATCTTTATTTGTTACCTTCGCATCCTATATTATTAAATAATTGTTGAACTGTAATAGTTATCAGCTGAAAGTTCTAAAAAAAAAGCATGCATTTAAAAAAGTAGGTACATAATATATATTATATGTTTTAAAAATATGCATTTGTTATTTGTTTGTACTCACAAGTCACAATATTTAAAAATATTTAGAAATACAAATACTTTGCTAAAAAGTATTTTTATATTTTATAATTTGTACTTCCTAAATATTTTGTAATAAAAATTGGAAATTGCCTGTCAATTATAGGGATTTAAAATATAATAGTATATACCTAGGGAAAACTTTCAAAATAAATAAACATTACAATGAATTTTTTTTTTATTCCCAAATTTTCAAGTTGTATTATAAACTTATCATTAATATATATATCATATCATGATATATGCTCTAAAAAAATTGTTAAAATTAAGAAATATGCTTTTAAAACTACAAAATCACTAAATACCCCCCAAAAAATGCACCATTATAAAACTTTTAATACCTACCTATACAATTTCCGTAGTGCCTTCAGAATAATTTCAAGCTCACCTAGCAAAAAATCTAACAGTCCTAAAAATATACATGCAAATAGCAAATGCTACGACTTACAAGCCCTAAATACAATAATATAATAATATATGATGTTATTGTAATTTGTAATACCTATACAGAATAATATATCAATGTAAATCCTCGTTCGAGTGCCCTCAGGCTGCAGTGTCCGTCGGTGGAGACGTGGGACTATACGTAGGTGCTTATTTATATTTATAGGTATAATAACATTAGTAATAATAATGCCTCCGTAATTACGATCCCGTTCCTCGAGAAAAATGTAACAAGTCGTCAGCGAGAGGTTTAACGACCACCAGTGTTCGGCGGACGACGTCCCGCTACATAGCTGGCACGTCGTCGACGGTGCCAAACCGCCTGTCAAAAACCGTCCGCGGCGGTGACGGCGGCAGTCGCATCGATCGCATATTATTATAGATAGGTAATAAATAATTATCCACACACCTGCAGCAGCTGCCGGACACCGCACGTTTATTCCTATATATAGGTACATTATAATTTTAATATTATATTATGTAGGCATTAGGCAGAGGCGTGGAGCGCATGTTAGGTATACTATGTGCTATAGATTACGAATAGTACCTATAATAAATAATAATACATATTTAAGGTATAAGTGGTTGAACGTCCGCAATAGACTATATATTATTATATTTATATATATTGTAGATATATAACGGTGTCTCGCACATAAAATCACATTGATAAACTATAGTAATATACTAATATAGTGTATATTATATACGTGGTTACGTGATGCATATACTGTTTCCTGTATATATGCACCTTTCAAAATGCATATTTCACTATACCTGCACTTGATAGTTGATATAATATTTTTTTATTTATTTTTTTTGTTTTTTTTTCGTCGAGGCTTCAATATCAATATGGTTATTAACCTAATTTTACTTAAGAGGATTACCCATACATTTGTTGTCTCCGTCTTACACACTTACGACATGGCAAATTTTCATTCTCTAGTTTCAATAGTACCTATGCCGTTATTTTTGATATTAGAGTGAATTGACCTATTATAACATTTTTAGATAATAACAGTATCTGTGCTTAAGCGTTGGCTTTTATTTGATATTTTAATTTTCAAGCTAGATATGAACATTTTTAATTTTTGATATTTCACACACACATCTTACTTGAAAATGAAAATATTGAAAAAAACGCTTAAGCACAGATAATGTTCTTACCTAAAAGTATGATTATATAAATTCACTCTAATATTAAAACGAACAACACACTATTGAAACTATAGTGAACGGAAATTTCCTATGTCGTGCGTGTGTAAGACGGAGACAATAAAATATACATGGGTAGCGTCCTTTTAAATACAAATTCAAATAGGTAAGGTATAATATTTTAAATCGAAATAAAACATTTATATGGTTTTTAATTTTATATTGTGAAGAATGTGTAGATTGTTTCGATATTTTCTTCGTTAAGTGCTTGTCGTAGTGACTATAGTACATATTTTATTGGTACACTTATTATATATTTATATGCATGAAAATAAAATACAAAAGATTTTGATGCGACGCGCGACTGTTATATTATATCTATATCGACTGGTGACTATACCTACCTATATATAGCATTCACTATGTACCGGTGCTTGGACAAATTAAGAAATAACTATTAGGAATAATATCTCATATATGATTTTGTACAAACCCTTACTCCCCTCCCCTCGGTTTCACCACTGTTGGTATGTAATCTTTTTGATTATTTGTTTTGATTGAAATTATTTTGCTTAAGAAAATGTAAAATATAAATATAATATGTATAATAGAAGTATAGTGAAGTGGAAATGAGAACACTACTACAAACATTTTAATTCCAGGTTCCAGGTTGACAAACCTCCTAGGAACATCTTTGGTGTTAAGTATATTTTAAATATATCCGGTTCGTAAGATGAGTCTTAGACGAATCTGTAGTTATTTACTTTTTTGTACAATATATGGTTGTGTTAAAAATGTTGAAATATTAACCAATATAATATATTGAATTAGTATTTGATACGTCTTGTTTGATTATTAAGTAACAAAAGAATGAATATCGTTGTTAGCGCTCTTTATGCACATGTTCATTCTGCAGTTAAAGTATGTGTTGTACACTTATACCTAATTCAAAATATTATACACACGCAATAGGTACCTCCTATATATATAGGTAATATCATTGATATATTCAATGGTAATATTCTATGGTATTCATATAGCAGGTAAATTTTATGACATAATATAACATATATTAAACACGTTTGATATTCGCCTTGTGCGAAACGCGCATTTTTCGTTATGCAAGACGTGAACTTCGTCGGAGCTGCTCCACGGGGTAATATTATGTTCTGCGTCGCAGTCGGTCATTCTCCACACAGCACGCACACACACAACAAGAAAAGGGGTCGGGAGAAAAATCGCATTTCTATGTTATACACTTATACATATTATGTTATATAATATTATATAAAGCGACGACGTTTGTGGCGCACAAAAGGGCCGAACTGCAAAAGGGGAATGGTAAACTCCTACAAATGTAGTGTTATCTCCTACAAAAGATAGTGTTAACTCCTACAAAAGATAGTGTTAACTCCTACAAAAGATAGTGTTAACTCCTATAAAAGATAGTGTTAACTCCTACAAAAAATTAATACCGCTCGTATTGCTGTAAAAAATATCAGTCTTGCAATATATTAACACATAAAATAAAAATGGTTTGAAAAATATAATAAAAATGTTAATAAAACAATAATCATTATCATTTACGTTTAAAACAAAATTTTTAAAATATAGATAATAAAAATGTTGATAAAATAATAGTCATAATCATTTTTAATCCTAAAACAAAAATTATTTGAAAAATATAATAAAACAATTGTCAAAATCACATACGTTAAAAAAAAAATTTTTGAAAAAAAATAATAAAAAATTCAATAAAACAATACTAATTCATAATCATTTACGTATATTTTTATGACTTGTTTTATCGTTATTCAACAATATTCGATGCCATATCGCTGATCTATTTAAAAATTTTTGTACTGCAAGTGCCGATATGAACGTATAGTATAGTACTATAATAGTATATAATATGGATATAATCTAACCTTCGAGAATTATCATACAGCGTATAAACAAGCTCTATTCAAGCATTTGTTTATTAAATAATGCATATTTATTATTTTCAAGTTATGATAATTTTGAGCTTTTTAACTTTAAAACTGTGAATTTAAGTAATATTACATTATTTTTTAAAGGGAAAAATTTCTAAGTAGGAGATTACAATATCTTTGATTTTCAGGTAAAAATTTTAAAAGGTTATTAGTGTAGGAGTTTACATTTAATGATGATTCAGGTAAAAAGGTTATTCGTGTAGGAGTTTACATTTGGCCCTGCAAAAGGATAAGAAGTCCTCGTTGCCGCCACCGCCGCACAACAATATATATACATACAAACATATTATATTGTGTATAGATACGCGAAAGAGTCATTTGTCATTGTATCGGCGGCGTCGGCGTCGGTCAAGTCTCGTTCTGTCCGAAAACGGTATATATATATATATACACGAATAAAATACATATATATATACACCTCGACGTGTGCGCGTGTATACAATTATATATACATACATATATATCGATCTGTTGAAAGTCGGCACGTCTTTTGTACACGTCCCCGGAAGTATTCCCGTCGGGATTGCGTCCGGGACGTTTGGTCGCAATGCGAAGATTGAGAGAATGAGAGAAAGAGAGAGAGAGAGAGAGAAAGAAAAGGTTTAACACGCAAAACGCACGCACATCCATGTCGTATACGCCCACGCGCGCGCCTGTATACTTAGGTGCACGCTTTGTCGGTCATATTATTTAGGTTACATAATATGAGAGTGTATTATAATATTTAATTACTGGTTTTCCCATTATCGCGAAGTCTGCACAAAGTATTTCGATGTAATATATTTGCTGCAACGCGGTGGTCGAAACTCGCCACCATCGAATTTTCAAAACTACTGTGATTTTTTATAGAAAAATATTAAAAATGTAGGTACAATCTTATATAATATTAAAACTATTTCCAAACACGAAATACGATTTTTAAAAAGTTATTTCTTGGTGAATTTTGCTTTTATTTTCTAAATATCTTCTTAGCTATAAAAATAGTATACCCATGTATAATAATTAATAACTTCTTGACCATTATCTTCTTTACGAATGAGAAATATATAGGATGCACCAGGTATACCAGGTACTTATATAGCTAGGTATGTGAGAGAAATTAAATAATAATATATGATGAACAATGTTGAAGTTTTAAGTTTTATATTAATTAGAAAATGTAGAATTTATATCCCTATAGTGGTTAGGTCGGCCAACTACCTATAGCGAGTAAAGACGAATGTATTATTTTGATTTTAGCAACAAATTGATTCGTGTTCGTTAAAAAAAAAATGTTATACCTTATAATATATTATATTATTATGTAGGTGCCGATTGGGAAGAGCCGACAGAGTGGAGCACCTGCGCCGCACACAAAAGACTTCATATTGTTATTTCGCCATTTTGTTGCGTACTGGGGCCTGTTATTATTTTCCCTGCACTCAGAATGAAAAATGGGATATCGATTTAAACAATGAAGAATACACGGTGCCGAATAGAAAAGCATATAGTTAAAACACAATTTGTTATATAACCATCAGAATCGTATTTACGGTTAATATTTCTAATTTTAATACAACACCGCAGGCGGTATAAGCCGACTCAAACGATCCCATCTACATTTTTTTTCGAAACGATACCTTGGGGTGAGAATCACCCCTATTTACTTGTATTGGGTTACTGATTGTGTATTAAGTAAAAAAAATAATTAAATGTACCTATAATACATTGTGTTTGATACATTATTTATAAAGATACGTAGCCACGTAGGTGCCTATATAATATATTATATTTATAAAAATATAGAAACTATAATAACTTGTATAATATCAATGCCTATTATTAATTAATGTAGACATTTTGTATTAAAAATGTAAACGGTTAAAATGTATTTAATATATTTTATTTTAACATCATGATTCTCTTACGTTAAATCCGAAAAATAAAATGTTTACATATGGGTAGGTACCTAATGTTAACACCGCACTTACAAGATAACCTTCACGATATTTTAGAATATATATATGTATACAGTTAGAAACTTTATGACACAAAGCTATTTATATTAATTTAATTTATACAGAAATGCTTCTTATTATCTTGATATAGTTAATGAAAAATGTAATTTATATTATAATTGTATGTATATTTACATAGATGTACCTATCTAATTTTTATCTCAAGCATGAACTTGAAGTTTGTACATCAAATTCATATAATTACTAATTAGATTTGTGCAAAATCTTGTCAAACTACATTATTTTTGTACGTCGTAGTGCGTAGTACATATTTCAACATGACATCACAAAATAATTGTTGGGTACTTGATAAGTATAAAATAAATTATATATGATCATAATATGTATAAAATATTTTATTTAAGAGGTATAATGCCATATAAATATATTTCTAAATGACAAATAAACATAATATTATTACTTATATAATTTTAGTATTTCTCCATAATTTCATAACACATATATTATTATTTTATACTTCCTATAAAAATAAATAAATAAATTATACAAAGTATAAGTACTTACATTTTGAGAAAAATCGAATTCATTAAAAATATAAAATTGCTATTTCAAAATAATATATTATGCTATATTGCTATCAAAATAAAATATAAGTATCAGTGTGATGTTATTTTATAGATATATTTTACCTATAGAAATATGATTCGAAGTAAAAATGTATTTTTAATTACTAATACTTATAAAAATAATATTACACTAATTAATTTGCTTGAAGTGAATACTGAAAGGTTTTTTTTATACGCCAGAAGTAATTCTCTAAAAGCTCTTAAAAAAAATACTACGTCCTCAAGGGACTTGGCGCTTACATAAGTTATCAATGCCACTCGTTTTAATGCTATATTTAGGTGTACCATTAAGTAATTGAAAATTCGCAAACTTTTGTAATCGTAGTACATTTATTCGAGTTTAATTGATAGAAATAAACGCACCAAATGAGTATATCTGTTTAATACGTAGTTTTTTAACTGGTTAAAGTAATTTCTTTTTTTAATTAAATGGAAAATAAAATATACGTTTTGCGTTGAATGATATAAAACTATTTCAGCCATTCGAAAACATCACGCTATATATTATTATTATTTATTATGTATTTGTATACTATTACAATAATTGAATAATATAAATGAATATTACACATAATTACTTTATAACAACATAATCCCACCATATGCACAATGTCGGATAGGTATAAAAAAAAAAAATCGGTACTTGAATATTGATATATTATTATCATTATGTCAATACAAAAAAAATCGTTCTTAAATTGTATGTAGGTACAGTGGCGTGTTTAGTAGGAGGTTTGGGAGGTCAATTGACCCTCCGCTCATTTTAATTAGTAATCGACTGGCCTCTCAAAATTAAAAACCCCAAACCTAGTAGGTAATCTAATTCCTCCTGGATTAATGTCATAATATTATGCTTTACGACTCGTAAATAATATTATGTAGTGCATAATAATAGTATAAATATAAATTATAATATTATTTTAAGTAATATTGTGGACTGTGGTACAGTGGCACACCGTAATCGGTAATTCGTATTTCGTATAAGACGCTTTGTTATGAAATGATAACGTCTCTAATAATAAATAACCGAACACAATGTATTGGGAATTCCTATATTTACATTACATGTCGTGCATCAACACTCCTCGAGAGTGTCTACGTTTATAGATTTTCAGCAGTGAGCAGATACTAACAATATTCAATATTGTGTGATAATAAATAATAATAATAACTATGGGTGCTAATAAAATTTTCGTATTTACATTGAGCATATTATAAGCGTTGATTTTATAAAATCGTTGTATATTGTTGTTAATTCTGTTGTTTTGTCTGTGTTTTTTCGCAATTTTTTTAAATTTTAATTATGAAACCCATTCAATCTGACATGAAAAAAAAACGGCTATCTGGTGGAGCTCGAAGAATAATAAAAGAAAAAGAAAAGATGGTTAAAGGAAATACTAGTATTTTATCTTTTATAAATACACATACACCTTCTATATTACATTGTAAGAATTAAGGTTTTAGTACCTACCAATAAATATTAATTATTTATTATTCACATTATAAAATATATAAATATTACTAATCACTTATCTTTTAAAAAAGGTATGTAGAGTAACTTATTTGTAAATCAATTGGAAAAAACGCAATTTATTATACACAGCAATCAGCATACATTACTGAAGGGCGGATTTTAATGCATTAAAAATGTTTACTTTATTTTGCTTCAATTTTTATAAATTTAAACTATTAAAAACAAAATAAGTATAAGACATTTCTGTTCTAAAATATTAAAATAATAATTTATAAAATAATTTAAATTTTTGTTTCTATAAACTTAATTAATACAATTTTCTAAAATACTATAGCTACCTATTGTGAAAAAAAACATGGTTCAATGTTAAATATCATGTAAATTATATGTAGTAGATAGATGTAAATAGAAGTAAATATGCTTTGAAAGGAAAATAATTCAGAGTATGCAAATTGATGCCACATTTGACATACCTATAGAGTATACATACATATTTTTATCTTTATATTTTAAAAGTTAAAAAATTTATTTCATGCTACCCAGATACTTTATATTAAGTTTAAAGAAAAAAATTGCAAATGCATAATTATTTGCACTTAGTTACAACCGAGGTTACAACTTTATTAGTAAAATTGATAACCTTTTGTATCATTTATTTATATTGTTTTTCACAAAAAAACATGTATGAGTAGGTATAACATATTTTTTATTTAAAGCACTAAGTCATGATTCGAGTTAAAGAGGTATGAGGACATTTTTGTTTAAATAAATATAACTTGCTTTTAAAAAAGTTGCGTGACCTCTAAAAAAGGATGGCCTCTACAAAATGTCTCTGACCCACCGTTTTAAATTCCTAGACACGCCACTGTGTAGGTACACATCATAATGGTAAACACAACTAGGTGTACCTACTTATATTCGGTGAAACTAATACAATATAGGTATATTGTATCCCGAGTTCTCAAGTTCTGTCTAAATTTCGTAGAAGTTTCATATTTTTTTCACTGATATATTTTTTTTAACAAGATGTCTAGAGTTCACAAGAAATATAATATGAAGTGTAAGTACCTAATCCATAAGCTAATCTGCTAATACACTTATTAGCTTATTGGCTTTAACATTTATCAAAAATATAGTATACTATAAGTACTAGTGTACTACACATTGTACACATGTGTACATAATACTTAATACTATTGTATGTATAGTGTAGTTTATACCAGTGGCCTATTTAGGAATTTTGCTAGGGGGGGAGGATGAAATATATAATAATAGGTACACCCATAAATACGTACAGAATATACATTTTTAAAATCCCCTTACTTGTTGAGGTTAGTGTGGATCAAGGTGAAATAAGAATTAACACAAATTGTATAGTACCTAATAGCATTTATTATAAATTCATATAGTAACGCCAATCCCGTATTTAATACGATAAACAAAAAAAATAGTTATAATACAAAATCCCGTTTTATATTTTTTTGGATGCTCATCGATAACCTCATCTGGCATGATTATTGTATTGACCGATACAATGACATGCCAATAAAGCTAACACACTAGTCGGTTCTAATAAACAAAGTATATAATAATTTTATAATTACTACTTAATTTATAGTTATTATTCAATATTAGATAGGGAGAATTGATAAATTATTTACTTCTGTCATACCATTTATTATGAAGACTTAATACTTAATAAAAACTTGAAAACATCGTTCAGGTGTAGCAGTTGATAAAACCAAAGTACAAAATATTTTCAAGAGTTGAATGAAGAGAGATGAATATTTGGATAAAATTCTTTATCACAAACATCTAAAGCATGTAACCCAGAGGTGAATACAGTTTTTTCAGTCACTATCTACACTTCAGTCACTAAAAATAAACCCACGCCTTATGGTAAATCTATACAGTCTTCTTTGTAATTTACTGACTGTTTATCGGGCTTATTATAAACACTCATGCATGAAAAATATATTCGCAGAAAATTAAAAAATACAGTACACCCTACTACCATAGGGGTATATGTTTTTGTTGTCCAATGGTCACATAAATGCTGACTAGTGGCATATAGTATATCAGAGCGGTAAAATTACCACGGCTAGAACATTCAGAAAACAGACATACTTAAAAGTAATATCATATTGAGAAATACAGAAAATAAGAAAGCTTAACTTTACAAAAAAAAAAAGGTCAAGGGGGGGGGTCTATCCCACATATCCCCCTTTAAATACGCCACTGGTTTATACACCCATCGCATCCCAACATGTCACGAAGCGACCCATTTTCACATTACCTGCACGTCACTATTATATATGTTTTGTCATTACATATATCGCACCTATATTCCAACGAAATTTCATATTCGTTTTTGATGAATAATTTCATCTTTTACCTAGGTACCTATCCGATTGTTCACTTTCACCCGGGGTGGCCGGAAAAACGAAATCGTGTCCCGTCGCACGCAGCGTACCTATAATACCTACTCCTATATACATAAACACGCGCGCAAGTACAAACAAATCGGGTCCGTATAATATTATACGTTCTCGCCGAGCGTTTGTTTCGATTTGTATATTAATAATAAATATTATTCTCTAGCTGTATATGTACATTTTTTGTTTTCGACGCGCTTTGTGCCGCTGTCCGCGTGGCCGCCGCCGCCGCCGTCGGTTCGTGTGCGACGCGCACAGCATTCACGCGCTCACCACAGAGAACAACGTCAATAATAATGGTAAAAATAATAATAATAATAATATAATACAATAAATAACGTCGCGCGCGACACGCGGTGCGTCGGAAGCGGGCTCGCAAAGACGCGCAGTGCACACGAAATAGAAAAAAATAAAAAAGAGAAACGAACTGTTGCAGGGGTCATAATAATATTATATAGATAGGAAGGTACAATGAAAGGCGGAATAAAAAAATAAATAATACTATAAACGTATATCCGTATGTATTTAGGTATTTATATAGGTATATTATACGCGTCATATTATTATATTATTATATTGTGCCGAACAAAAACGACGGACCCACAGAAAAAGACACGCACACATATAGGTCCGTACGGGGAGATGGATAGAGAGAGTGAGAGAGATGGAGATAAATATAAAACGAAAACAGGCGAAAAGCGTGCGCGTGAGCTTTGAATATATTATATCAAAAACCACACGCGCATGTACACCTATATACATATATATTATACTCATATAATACACGTACGTTCTTGGTTATTATTATTATTATTATTACGTGTCCGACTTATTATTATTATTATTATTATTACGTGTCCGACTTATTATTATTATTATTATTATTCGACGGCGGCGTATAAACAACGACCATACGCGCGGCTACGGGACCACCCAACGTGCTCGACCGAGCGGGGGCCCCTTCATCCAACGACCACGGTATACCTATATAATAAATATTAACATTATATATCACATAATATACCTAGGTATATACGCTCTCGGATATATAATAATATTTTATATTATTTATATCGTGCGTTTTATACATATCGATATACACATAGGTACATTATATATATGTATGCACGTTTTACATAGGAGGTGTAGGTACTTACGCGGCGGCCACTATATTATTATTACCTACCCGTCGGTGCACCGCGGAGACCACTCCCGCGGCGGCGGTGGCCATACGGCACGCGGACCACGGCGTCGTCGGTTTATTAATATTATTTTTGAAAAATGTTTTCGTCTCCCTTTTCTGCCGCCGTGCACAGCCATCAGGCGGCGTCGCGTAGACGGGGGGAAAAAAATGCCCCCCCCCTGAGTGGATACGATACCACGTTTATGTTATATACACGTGATATTATAGACGCTGCAACAGGACTATAGTCGGGTGGAATTTAAATATTATATTATAATGTATTATGTAGGTATACGCGAGTTACCGGCGACAAGTCAGTCCCAATCCGGCCCTGTAGCATGCCATGTAAGACGTCGTGATATAATGGCGAGCACGTGTGTACGATTCGACGGAAAACCTGCTGCTGCAGGGGATGAATTATATACACTAGTTTGCGAGACTATAATATTATGGACGCAAACTATTAGTCTACATAATATAATATTATACAAACGGTACTCAGTTTATCAAAAGGGACAAAATATGCTTTTAGTTTTCGAAAAACAAGTATAGGTACCTACTTACTTAATACTATTATGCAATGTATACGACGGACAATATTATTATTGGTAGGTACCGCCCGTCAACGTGCAGCGATAGGCGGAGCTATTTTTTCGTGAGTTTCGCACACTTTTGTGTTGCATCGAAAAATAGCGCTATCACATTATATAAAAATATTATTACTATACATGGGCAGGTCGACAGGTAGACAAAGTGTACATTGTACACGTAATTTAAATTGAAGAGGGGCCCTGGAGTCCGCGCACGCGATAATTAATTAAAACCCGATTGAAATAATAATAACCAGTTTATATATTACACTCATTATGGTTTTACAATAGAAAACATTGTTCGCCATAACCTCGCGTATCAGCGTACACCTATACCATATATACCATTATATTAAGTATTATATTATATTATTATATACTTATAGACTATAGTAGTCAATAGTCATGTTACAAGCAGGTATATACTATATCGTATATATTATTATAATCGATGTTTTAAAACATAATTACACTGAAGTATACAAGCATGTGTTTACTATATTTATTATATATTGAATCGCGATGATGGTTATATATTGTAGTATTCGAGTGTATACATTATTTATTTCAATAACATTATGTATAAACGTGTGAAATATTTTCCGTGGGTCGTCCCATGAACCTCATTATATTGTTTTGAGTATACTTTGAAATAAGTTGGTTGTACTATTTATTATGCGGTTTATGGATGGCACTACAATATAAATTATAATCACAAACAATTGATTCTATGTAGTTGATAGGTATACCTGTATGAATTATACAACATTCATATACCTACTATATATACAGGACTGTATAGCCTATTAGCCTATATAATGTGGTTAAAGAAATAGCACCTATGTTGATAATTGAGTTTGAAAAGCTAATATTAAATATTAAAATGTTTAAGTATAAACAAATGCAACAAATCATTAATTTGAGCGTTTGTCGATTAGGTACTGCATCGATATAATATTTAATTTAATAGCCACACTTTACATAAAATTCAGCATCGTAGTAATTGACTAAAAAAAAATATATAAATATGCACCTACCTATAAGTAGGTAGGTATACTTACGACAATTTCACTTAAAGTTAAAATAGTCTGTATATAGTCTTATAACTATATGACTATATGCCTTTATGTGCTATATAGGTAGTTATAATGTTTTTAATACCTATTAAACTTATTATTTTTCAAATAATATATTATGTCACTCCCATGATCTCACTCATTTAGTGAAAATAACGTTATACTATAGGTACACAATATGGACATTTTTTTATACCGTTTTTGAAGGATAAAATTTATAAAGGTATATATTTTTAAAGGATACAATTTTATTCACATTGTGTAATTTTTTTATACTAATTTTCATTTTAAAATCTATAATAATTTATTATAAATTATATTATATTATGCACATTTGTTATATTTTTTAAGAATTTATTTATTATATGGGTACCTTCTAAAACTACTCTATTAGACATAGCAATAAAAAATATATTTATGTTGATAATCTGGTATATTATATATATATTATCATATATTTTTAAACATTGAGAAGGATATGAAACGACTATTGAATAAGAATTTTTTTTCAAAACATGAATAATATCTTGATGTCTGATTTGGAGGTTTAGATTTACAAAAATAAAAAATACCTCACGAAGAGTTAATTTCCTACGAACGTAACTAGGTAAAAATGTCTCAGCAATCTTTTCCAAGTACCGTATTCATTATTTAACTGTTTCGTATTTTGTCTAAAATACACACAAATTATTGTAGTATAAAAATTGTTATACATAAAATATTAGATGGTTCTGTATGTACACTATCGGCTTGGATTTTTAATCTAAAGAGAGGTATATTTTACGATATATAGATGAATTTTTTTGACCAGTATAGATCGTTATAACACAGAATATAAAAAGAATAAAATATCATTGTTAAACTAAAAGATCTCTTCGCTTTAATTTAGACTTGTAAAATAAGTAAATATTATTTTTTTTATTTTTGGAGGGCTTCAGCATCTAATACATATTTGTTGAAGCTGGCTAATAGCCTCCTTAACCCCCAGATCTCCGCCAGTGATAATTTTTATAATTTCTTGAATTTTGACAATCGACTATTTTGTAGCACTCATGCATTTTTCGAGTGATGTTGGTCTTTTTTGAGTTTTTTTACAGCTATGTGTACCTAGTAACCTTTATTATGTATTAGTATAATTGTATATACCTAGGTAAAATAAACTACATTTCAGATACATTAAAGGAATATATTGTAACTTGAATTCTCAACAATATTATAATTAACCTATGTATTTTAATTTGAAAACATTTTTAAAATATTAACTACCTGACTTAAATGGACGTTTTTACAACCAAAATTTGTCTAAAAATTAGATTTACAAATTTACTATTTTGAATTTTTCTAAAAAATTGTCTAAAATTAAAAATGTTCAGAATTAAAAATGTGGGTAAGTGGATGTCGCTCTGCTGTACAGTAGGTTACAAGTGGGTCACTGTATAATTGATGCTATTAAATTTGAATTCAATGATACAATATCATTGTATAAGAAAAACGATTCTGAGCGAAGACGGTATGTCAGTCTAGGTTAAGACAAATTATATACATATCTATGGTATTAAAAAAAAATTGACCTATAATAAATTCCAAATTAATCATATCACATTATCACAATATCCATTAGGTACTAATAACACGTTATACACCAACAACAAACCCTGATACTATCATATATATATAATAGTACACTTTAGAAGTTTCAAGTAGGTACCCACGAATAATATTATATAATCACAACAAAATAACTAGGTTTTTTAATATGTAATTTCGTCAAAATTTGAACATAAAATGACTATAAAAATAAACTGTGATTGTATATTTTTTAGATTTTTCGGTAAGAGAATTAACTACTTACGTGAAATCTTGTTTTAAATTTTCAATCCTTAGCTATAAAAACTGAACATTTTATAATTTATTAATTACGATGATTAATAATTTTCGAGATTTTGAAAAATTCTGTCAAAATTCGATGTTAAAATGCTTATAAAAAAAAATTGTGCCTATGTATTTTTAATATTTTTCAACTGATATTGTAACAATATATCAGGAGCCTTGTATTAAATTTTTACACTTTTTGGCCCAACAGATAAAACTTAATTAATATTTATAGAAAAAAAAAACTAAAAAAATTGAAAACTGAAAATGTCCGTAAACGGCTCAAAAAGAGTCAAAATATTTTCAAAATTGTATGGTGTATAGGAAATGCTAATATAAACATTCAGTGAAATTTTCATGTATCTACAGTAATTCGTTTTTTAATTACAACAAAAAAAGGAAATTGCCACATGAGAAATCGAGTGAATATCCAATGTTGTAAAAATTTGAATTTCAAACGCTCATAAAAATTTAATTTGACTTTCCGGTAGAGATTTTTTTATTGATAAAGGTAGACAATCTTATGAGTAATCTTGTATTAGATTTTCAAATCTTAGATTTAAAAAGAAAAATTTTTACGAATTCTTAACTCAAAATAATTTGCTAATTTTCGTGATTTTTCCATATTTTGTCAATTTTTGAACTTTAAATGCTTATAAAAAAAAATTGTGACTAAGGATTTTTAATATTTTTCATCTGCCCTTGAAACAATATATTAGGAGCCTTCTATTAAATTTTCAAGCTTTCGCAACCAACAAATAAAATTTTATTGATATTTCTAGAAAAAAAACTAAAAAAAAACTAAAAATGAAAATGTCCCTAAACTGTTCAAAATAAATCAAAATATTTTGAAAATGTTATCGTGTATAGAAGATGCAAATATAAACAACCAGTGAAAATTGCATGTACCTACGGTCATTTGTTTTAAAGTTACACCAAAAACCAAATTCAATTTTCTGAAAAATCGATTTTGCGTAAAAATTCCCGTTTTTCCTTAATTTTTCTTTTGTTTTTCCCGGCGCTCTTGAAAACTACTGGGAAATTTAAATTTTGACCTCCCCAATGCACCAACGATATTCACTTTCCAATCGAACAAGATACTGAAGTCGAAAATCGAAGCATTATTTCGACTACTTATCGTGTACACAGACACAAAAAAAATAAAAAATAAAATAAAAAAAAAAAAAAAATAAAAAAAAAAATAAAAAAAAAAACACACATCATTGTAAAATCAATACATTCATCGTTTCACTCAGAATCTAAAATAAAACAAATTTATACTGTACTTGTAAGTTGTAACGCAAGCGTCTCTAAATTATATAAAATATATAAATAAATGTTTAAATAGATATTGATTAGAATTTAGAACTAAAGTTATTTCATTTGTCTGGTAATTATATGTTACATTTCCTATAATAATATTACATTAATGTAGTTTAGTTTAATTCACATTGTAAATACTAAACTAAATACATAGGTATAAGTATGATATATAGTAGTACTGTGCTATATTATACATTGAGGTATTATTGCCCTGTGTTTTATATGCATTAACAAATTACTCATTGTATAAATAGCATGGGTTGGTTTCTGTAAAAAAAGGTACAAGAACAAACATAGTTACCGAATTTATTTAACATTAGACTCGCGTATTACACTCGTACGTGGCTAATCCGTTACGGTTATTGTTGTTTTTGATTATCTTCTTCTATATAGTCCGATAGACGTTTAGATACCTACCTAATATACCTATAATGACTAATGAGTAATGACTATTTATACCAAGATGGCTAAATTTGAACTTACTTACACTATTGTTGATGCGGGACGCTGTAGGTGCATTAAATTTAAAAGGTACAAAATTATTAATTGTTCCAAACATATTAATTCCTCATCTGTGCTCATATTGTTCACATTGCAGTCATTGCTTACAATGTTTTTAATTTAATTATCTACACAATATCATGCATCGCACATGTACAATGTGTCTACTAGGTATACATTATAATAATAAAACATAAACATTAAATATTGTACGTGCATGGTGTATATAGTATGTTATTGCAAATTTGATTTAATCTGAATAAATACCTAATCGACGTTAATCATTCAATTTGCACTCGATGGAGTTTAATTCGGCAGAAGAAACGACAAAAAACAACAACAAAAAAACGTAAATTGTTTCCCAACTATTTATCGACTCGTGGTGTTGAGGGGCATGATCATACTTAGCGGGAGTTTCGCATAAATACCAAACCTGTAGAAGCGTTTAATACAAAATATATAAAGCAATATAATATGCCGAATAAAGCTACACTTTGAAACACGTATATTATGTGCTATAATAGTCCATTATGGGTGCCTACTTACGTATTTTAGTTACATCACACTCAGTAATTTCAGGTTTAGTGCCTTTGAAATTTATATTTTGTAAAATGCGTTTTGTCCGTCTGTTTACATAATATAATATTAATATTACACCATATGCGTATACAGGCCACTGATTCGACGATGGAGGCTGTCTTTCGCGAGAGGTATAAATCGAGCTCACCCCCGCCCTAGATATATATCGTCATCGTATACGACCAACGCCAGAGCGGTGTTCGCGGGACATGATGGCTTCCACACGCGTTTATATATACGTGTATATAACACCGCGGCGGTGGCAGAGGGGTGTGTGCACTCGGCTGTCAACGCTCCAGCGCACGTGAAAAGGGGTCGCGTTTCAGCGGGGTTGATTTTTGAAAAGCGACCCCGAAAGCGGCCGACGAATGGCGTTTCTGGTTTTTATATACGTAATACGTATATTATGTATACTCACATTTTTTTTCTCCCGCGATATACTCATGTGGGCACCTTATGTATATAATATATTATATACATACTTGGGGTGTACACACCGCTGCAGCAGTCTTCACCAATATATATACGGAGTTAGCCCATGGTATATTTTCCCACTTATTCACAAACGAAAGATCAGCGTGATCATCCACCTTGTATATATATCATGTTATGCAGAATATATTAACATTTAACACTGTTTAATTATAATACATAATATATACCTATACTATTTGGGCCTGTTGTGTCCAGCCGTCCAGGCCCCGAGAGCGTCATATACGCGGATTCTTCCCGGTTTTATTTGTTTACTGTTGATGATCCATAGAAAATCGTCAATATACATAATATAGGTAGGTACTAGGTAGTATATAGGTGCCTATATAGTATAATAATGTTAACAGCTGCGACCGTGGGGAAAATCGGATTAATCAACACTATACTGCACATGCGATGACGTCGCCGTCTGCCACGTATATACTCCCTCGCAAAGGCAACCCCGACGAAAAACCAGCCATAGCTCAACACCGGAACCGGATATGACGTTTGATCGTGAGCGCGTATGGTAGGTACATAGTACATACTATATAATATATGGGTACGTTGCACTTAATCTCCGAATAGTATTATACGCAGTTATGAATATTTGGTTTTCGTATATATATACTGTAAACACAAATAGATACCACACACAAGTATTGACCATAGCTGTCGAATCTGTTTCACGATAAGTAGGTAGGTATATAAAATAATAATTTCACAAATAAAATACTTTTTATTAGTTGATTTAGATGTATAGCTTTCTCGTGAAAACAATTTTAACTTGAGATTTTGTGATGATAATTTTTGGCCAAAAATTGACGGGGTATCTACTATAAACAGCTGTATAGAATGCGAGTTCACTGGGTGACATTCAGCCAATATATATTATGTGACATACTGATATGTATATTATGTACCTAATTACATTATATAATCATCACCGGAAAACATTTTTACATATGGCAAGTACTTTATAGGCCATATGGTATGAGACGAGCAGGAGAAAAACGTTTTTATCGTTAAAAATATATTTTTAACGAGAGAAAAACAATCATATGCGTTAATTTACTGCAAGTATTTTTATATATATTATGTATGGTGAACATATGGTTTGAAAGGGATGAAGGTATATACTTGGAATTCCTGTATAATTTATTTTTATTAAACAAAATGGACGCATGTTAGCAAAACGTATAAACACACACACCTTAAAACCGTTAAAAACGGTTCGCACTAATCACTTAAGTTAACATGTGCCAGTGTAAAACGAATTCGATATTACCTATAGTACATTAAAATATTAAATTCATAACGATAGTCTAAAAATGTATGCTCATGCAATACTGAATAAACCTATAGGTAGGACCTACCTAAATAGTAAATACTAAATACCTATTGGATTATAAGGTGTATGTGTGTACTAATGTTATAATTTATGCACCCCCTATAACTTTAAATATTTATTAAATTGTTTAATAATAGTATGAATTATTATTAATCCCAAAATCGGTCACATTCAAAGTTATTAAAATATAATAATTTATATATAGGCACCTCTATATTATGATGATTATATTATTACACTAACAAGTAACAAACCACTGCGTATAAAAGTGTTATTTTTATAAATGCTTATACCTAACCTATTATTATTAGTTTATTTGAATTACATGTTTGTTTTATACCCGATTTATAAAATATTAAAATGTAACACTGAAAATAAAATTGCGTTATAAAACTTTATAAAATATATTATAGAAATATATATTTATATTATGTTAACTTATATTGTTCCATATAAATGTTGTTATACACTTTTGCATATCTTATACATATTATATTATATAGTATAATATACTATACAATACACTATACTATACCTATGTACTATAGACAATATAGACTATGAAATATCATAGTATACCTATATTTTAATTTTGTGCGTACAATTGAGAATTTAATTATTTATAGAATTTATATGTAGAGAATAATATTATTAGGGGTGGCCTACCCGTGACTGGCTGCGGCGGCTGCATAATGTATATATATACATATAGTGATACAGTGAAGGTATTTTGAGTGGCATCAACGTGTCTGCGTTTAACATATGCCTATCATAAAAAATATTTTATTTTAATAATTAATGAGAACCACAACTATATACAAGTAGGAAATAAATCATCGAAATACAATATATGAGTGCATAATACATATATAATATATTGTTTTATATATAAACTTCATTATTATATTGTATAGGATGTACCTATGTTAAATGTACGGTTACAATTATCTACGCATAAAATTATATATAAAAAAAATGTTTTGCATGATGCTCGTATAATATAAAGTTGTTAAACAGATACCTATATAAATCCCGTGTAACTCTTAGGATTTTTCTCTTCCGAAAAAATAAATATTTTTCTGTATTTTAAACCATAATATTATAGAAAAAATAAATATTTTCGTCAGTGTATAGTGGCGCGGCTTCTTGTTCGTAAAAAAAAAAAATAAGATAAAAGATAAAATTAAAATTTTAATTTATACGCGCTTATGTGATATTGCAATCTGCCTGCAGTACGTTTTACGCCGTACCTATACCGTATATACCTATAGGTACAGCCAATTGCCAAACGTGTATTTATTAGGTAATTATATATATATTATTGTATAGATACGCGAGAAACGGACCGACCTATCGACTGGCGCGTTTAGGTGGGTACTATATTATAATAAAGATTGGAAAGAAAAAAAGAGTTGAAAAATTGAGGGTTTTACTCGGCGGCGGCGGCAGCGGTACAAATGCGGTGTCGGTTGTTTAAATAATCGATGAGGAGTGCGCGGCGGCGTTAACGGGGCAACTCTTCGCCATTTATCAACGTTTCCCCGCTGCAGCCGGCGCGCTCAACTACTACTGTGAGTCTCTCCTGCCGCCGTGCCAAAACCTCTACTGAAGCGGCCCATACACCGCGATCTCATTCTATTATATTATTATTATTTTATATATACAAGCGGCATTCAGTCCGTCCGCCGCCGATTTAATCCATGCATATATATATATAAGTAGATATATAATATATACAATACACAAGGGCAAGATCAAGGCTCGTTCTCTTCCGTTTTTCGCCCCATCGTTCTTTTATATATATTTCTTGCATAGGTTGTGTTTAGCAATCGCCGAACGACTTAATTACATTATCGGTGGCCATTTTACCCATTTATATATATAATATTGTGCAACGTATATTCCGCAGTGCTGTGCGGTGTGTGAGTTTTTTCTCCTCGTCGTTTATAACACAGCTATATTTGTCCGACTTATATGAACGGGTTTACCCTGCAGCAGCAGCAGCAGCTGTAGAATATATTATTATAGAGACGCAGAGTAGAGACATTATTTTGTTTTTGAAGCGGTCGCCTCGAGAAAATATAAAAAAATTAATAATCGTAGATCACGCGCGTATTGCACCAGCGACCAGCACGATTATTATGCGAGACGCGAGCAGATCGTTTTTTATATATTTTGTTTCGATCATCCTTATACCTATGTATTATATTGGAGGTCTGTTACCGAAAATGTTGTGCTGTGGAGCTGGTTTCCGCCAAAAGTATAGGTACCTTTGAACTTTTCCCTTTTCCACCAAATCATAAATTGGTGGATTCCCGGCTTCGCTAAAACCATACGATTCGTTTTCTGCGGTATCTGCGGTATCTTCTATCGGTTACGACTTTTAAAATGATAATCGTACAGAGTCATGTAAGGTGTGTTAACACAATAAACACATAGCATACTGTAATGATAATATGTACCTATTGGCTATAATTAGTAATAGCTAATCTATAATATATAATATATATATATATATAAATGAATGTTTGTATTTGTGTCTTTTATGCATTCGCATTCCTAAACTGTTCATCCGGTTGCTATGAAATTTGGTACAGAGATAGATTAGGCCTCTGGGAAGAAGATGAGCTAATTTAAAAAGGGTAAATTAGAGGAGTTGCTCAAACAGGGATTTTGAGATATACCATGGAAATGTTTGTTTGTAAATGGTTGCTATAGGTTTTAAATTGTAATAATAATTATTTTAATATTAAGGCGATAGTAGGCGACATGTTGGCGCAGTGGCGCTTCAATGTATTTCGGCACAGAGTGTATCAAGTTTGAACCATGGTTCGGGTAAACCAATTTTTCACATTGTTTTTTTCTTATTTTCTTCTTTATCTTTACATATGTTTGGTTTTTTTTTTATTCATCGGATTTTACAACGGTTAGGTTAGGGTTTTTATTGATTGTATTAATCTGCCGTATGTTTAATTCAGTAAAAACTACAAACTTGGTATAACGTTGATACTTCAGAGTTAAATTATACACTTACGTACAAACCACACGGGGTCCGCGATCTACCACAGGTAGATTGCCTGACTGATAATATACTGTTGTGAATCTCACGGACAACACCGACTGGGGATGGCTACACATTAAAATATAATATAATTTACACTTAAAAAGACATTATTTCCACAGCGTGTTACAACCAAAAGGAGTTGAACAATCAGATTTTTTTTCCGGGCAACGACGGGTAATTCAGTTTTTTACATATAGATGGCAAGAAGTACAAACTACAACTATTATTTTTTTTAATTATTTCATTATTTAACGACTCAAGGAAAAGTTATTCAAATATTTACGTAATTTTGACGAATTTTGTTTTAAACTTAAGTTTCGTTCACTTGTAAAAAAAAAGTAACTTTTTATTTTTAATATTTTAAGATGTTGCAACTATTATGGGGAATCTTATATTACATTTTTAATCTTTTTACTCATAAACAAACATCTTATAAAGGTGGATGAATTTTATTTATATAAATTATATTTTTTGCCTTCTATCTAATAATGGTTTGTGCGTCATTTCCCGCAAACTTACACTACCATTGAGTAGGTATATGCATATACATATGACAGGTCTGTATGATACAGAGGTCTCTAACTTGGTGTGCCGATACCTTGCCTATCCGGCGATCCTCAATGGTACTGAACTACTGCCTATATAGATATTAGTGGATATCCGATAAATCTACTTACGAAATATGCTAACGACGTGGTCACTAGATATGTCCTACTTAATAAGCATAATATCAACTAAAAAAATTATTAATCATGTACCTACCGCAATCCACATTTCTCCAATATAACCAACATATTTGTTTTCTAATCATCCAATGTTTATATTGGTAGGTAGGTACAACGGTACAAGTATAGGTATATCTGTATAATTATAGGAAGAAAAATGTTCATAAATGTTCGACACAAAAAAACGACAAACACTTATTTAATATAACTTAGCTGCTGGTATAGTGGTATGTATAGGTATACTGTACAGTTATGATTCAATTATATTATAATATTATGGGTAATCATATTAAGTTACATTTTGTAACGTTTTCCTACAGAAGTCACTGGACCTGTTATTTAAAAAAGAAAAAAAAATTATATTTACGATCGTCGTCGCATGGCCATTGACCATATTTTAATAATAATATTATCATACCTGTATCACGTTTTTGTTTCTTCATGTCAAATTGACCATGCAGAATTGTCGGTTTCTATTCGTGACATTATATTTGGTACACCCGTTTGATAGATGGTTTTATTTTGATTTGTGAGATACCACATCTCGACAGGCATTGCTGCAGTGTTTCACTAGAATGTTGCGCAAACCGCACAAGACGATTAAAATAATAATAATATAATGTCTATGCACACAAACACACTCTCACACTAATGCACAATACTATTAGGTCTTAGCCAGTTTTAGGTATATACGAAGTATTCAATACGACATGGCACAACTGCTGCAGTTACGCTCACATGTGCGTATTTATATATAGTTAGATAAGTGTATATGCACATTATATATATATAACACATATAGCTCGATATATTATATTATATTATATATGTTGAAGTTTTTTTGATTCGAAAAAAAATGTTTACCACTTTCGGGCATTGTGCAACGACGACTTTCGATAAAGGTATATCTTAGAACGGGTGTTCTATGTACCTATTTAAATTATGTAATATAAAAATATGTCCAACGATGTCGGCTACATAATTTAAAAAATAACGAATTTATAAACCAATATTCTATTATACTGCAGTACCTATACCTATTTGTCAAGTATATATTATTTTATTAAGTGACATAAACGAGCGTGAAAGCGATGATAATAATATGCAGTATAATATAATTTGTTTATTGGTGATAAAGCAACGTGTGTTAGAAAATATATTTATAAATACTTACAAATCGAGACTACTGCGGAATTTGATTAATTTGTACGCCTATGATGTTCACATAGAACGAGTTTGTATATAAAGCTTCTAATTTCCGCCGTTCGAGGTAGGTCATCGAAAATCATAATTCATGATATACTCTATGGCCTATATATATAGGTAATAGGTACACAATCTATGATATAGGTACTAGAGGTACCTTGAACATTTATATTAAAATCGTTTGTGATCTACCTACATTTTGTAGGGAGAAATTTTGCCTCAGGTTTTCCGAAACAAATTACCTAGCTATAGGTACATAGATAATATACACAATATGAATCACATCCTTCTCCGTGCGGCCTGCAGTAATACATCTTTATTAGATCCCGCACCATATCATTATAATTTACCTACAATTGATTGTATAATTTTGTACAGTAATTACTAACTATAGTACCTCATGCGAATATATTAAAAATACCTATTATAAATTATTACCACGTACAATCATAGATAATAAAGACTATATCATCTATATGCGTATAAATTACCTATTGTACATATAGTACAAAACTCCCATTTTATTAACTTCATAAATTATAAATTGTTATAAATTTGAATATAAATTTAATATTTATTATAATTTAGTAATGTTTAGTGATATAAAATTAAAATATTTTTATTTTACAATTACTAGGTATACCAACTAAAATAATTTAATTTTTTTGAAAACTGTTTTGAATCATTAAAAAAAATACATTTCTGGGATAAAAATTGGCCCTGGGACCGTGTCCCCTCCCCTTAAACCGGGTTTGGTTCATATAGTTACGATTGCTGTTACTAAATAAATATATATTTATTTATTGTCCGCGGTACTGTACATAAAATACGTTTAGAAACCAGGAAATTAATAAGCTCGCCGAGTGAGCTTTCCCTAAATGTTTTGATCACATTTCTACCACACTACGAAATAATATGTCACAACATAATAACATAATTCTAAATGATCGGAAATTGTGAATCCATACATCTTTGAAATCACAGATATAGCCGTTGGTACAATAAATACATTATTTTGATATAATGTCATGTTCAGGTATCCGATCATAATTGCCTTCAACATCTCGGTACACAAATAAATCGTAAAAAAAGGTAAAAAATTAAAAATTCGTTTTCTGTGACAAAATGTTGTTTGTCCCCGGGTTATTAAATGCATACATCACATCAGTCTAAAAGTCAAATTATCTATTGGTTTTAGTTGTTTAGTGATAGTTACGAAATCTTAAACATTATTATAGTGCCAAGTAACTCGTAACTCCAGTCGCCGCAAGTAAGATAAAAATGTGACGAACCGCAAGGGAAAACAATCATTGAGGGTGACTGGCGAAGGGTGATACGCCACAACCACCACCACCTCCAACACAACTAACACTTTGTACACGGAGATATAGGTACTATAATACTTACGCTAAACGTATGATCGGCAGGGTGGGCGGGTGTACGTGACGCGGCACTCTGTATAGGTGCAGCATAATAATATTATACACGTAATGTGTATATAATACGACACTCACCGCAGCTGCAGCCACAATAATATAAGTGCATATGTATCTCGCGTGTAATATATTATTTGTAAGACCCGTTCGAAAATCGTATAGACTGTATACCATACAAAATTATAATCGTTTAAATTATTATTTGTATCTAATATAGATCTGTAGTGGTATAAACGTGGAAAAATAATAGAACTGGGGAAAACAGAAAATGTTTATGGGTACATGATGAGTGGCTGAGTGAAATGACCTATATAATATTATTATAGTGTACACCGCATGGACCTACCAAATACGCCATATATGTTGTTGTTGTTATTACTATATTACTATTATTATTCCCATCTATATTATTATTAATATAATAAATATATTATAATATCTTTGTGTCGATTTCCTACATGTCGCGCGCACGCGTAGAAAGAGTTAATTACACGGTTTGTGTGTACAATATTGTATTATATGCGCGCGCTAGCGATAAAGACAAAAACAAAAGGGTACATTATATTATATTATACATAGGTACCTACCTGTCCTGTACGCGCACACGCGAGACGCACTCGGTGCGCGCGGACCATTGTTTTTCGTCGTCCTCCTCACCGCCTGCACGCGCGCGCCAACACGCCGCATTGTTGTCGCGCGCCGGAATACCGTCTGGGCCGTACCCAAGGTCGATCGCGGTAAACTTTTATCGCGTCGATACTTGGATGTTATATTATAATAATTATGATGATTCATGATATTATAGTAATAATATAAAATATTAGTAGTTGATGTGGATTATGCGAAACCGTAATCATTTTAAATTCATAAAATATATAATTTAGGTATATCTACCGGTATATATACGCACACTCATTATATTACATAATATAATATTCATTGAAAAGTATCTTGGGCACGTATGCATCGATATTAAATATAATGTAGATACGGCATCGGGCATTCCTATCTACAGTCTGTTCACTAAATATAATAAATTATCATGCTTTTTGGCCAACGTAATGGAGAAAGAGAACCGATGGTTCTCACTCGCACAGAAGCTTCTGCACAGCTGTAAAGAAACTTACATTTAACACTTTGAGTGCCATGTGTATCAATTTCAATATTTTGTCATTTTTGGCACAAGAATGAAAACAGATGGAATGCAGTAGTTGACAATGGTGTCAGTTGTGTTGGCTAAACGATTCGTATAGGTACGATATGTGGCAATCCATAAGTTTAATACAAATGTGTCTTTGCCCGTCCGTCCATCTGCAGTGTCATATCTCTGATCGGTGGCACTATATGTCAACAAAAAAACTGGGGGTGATAATACTAAGTGCTCCCCAGCCTCCTTCAAATTGCGCTTATGTATCCGAACTCGTACATATTATATTATATATAGTTTAATAAGTGTTACGTGGAGCTTGAGACATGGTGATATCGACTACACGTGGGATCTAAGTACTTGTTATTTTAACTACGATGATATAGTTGATTATAATTTATAATATGTACCCAACTCGTCCTCGCATACTGCCATATATTATTCAAATCGTGGCTTCGAAAAAAAAGACAGTGGAATCTTCCTCGTGGTGCCAAGAATGCGTCGTATTGGATAAGAATCCGTCCAGTTGTATGGTAGAACTGTATATCATATAGTGACTATGGGAAAGACGGATACCCTGTACAGAACTCACTAAATCGAGAAGGTATATTGTACAGGTTTACTTAGGGTACACGTATACGTTTTTATTTAATATCCTATAAGTTTGCAAAATTGAAGTTATGTACCGAAGTCAGACATGTATAATAGTTATTTTTAAAATGGATACAGCTGTACTTATAACTCATACGAGTACTTAATTCATGAGACACCTATCTATTTATTCTTAAAAATGTAAGTAAATTATATTGATTCATCAGAGTATAGATCCACTGCTGTGAGCGTTAACCTTTGCTGTACATTTGAATGAGTTTTATTTTTTGAATTACACTTTGTATAACTATACCTATGTCTTTAAAAAACTGATTATTTTTTCTAAGAAAATAATTAACAGCAGTTCTAATGAACAGTTATAAGATAGTTAACTAATAATCATCTAGCTATAAATATGTTTTCCGAAGTGTTAGTTGATGGGTATTAATTATAAAAAAACTTATAGAGGGACGTTAAAAGGTTAAATTATATAAAGAGTATTTTTTTATTTTCAAGGGATAGTAATTAGATACTTTTGAAAAGTATACTATAAAATAAAACATCGAGACTGGAGTTTTACTATTAGTTATAACTTAAATTACATTAGGACTAAATTATATCAGAATACTAAGCTGCAAGTGTGTACCTATGCACTCTATACCTGCAGTTTACTCGGGTATAGGTAGTAGGTACCTACCAAATACTAGATTTTAGTAAAATAAAAACTATTTTGTTTTAATGATGATTTATATTTTAATTTGTTTTTCATCATAATGTATATTAATGTGTTAGGATTATTTTTTGTTTGGATAATAATTTATAATATTATGCTCGTATTATTATACAGTATAATATATGTAATATATTATGTATATTGAATAATAACACTGTTTTCTATACTGAAACGTATCGTCAGACTCAGCATAACACTTGTGATGTACATATTATATATATGGTAAAGGAAAAACGAAAAGAAAAACATATTTTAAAACAATAAAGGTTGAAAATATATATAGCGACTCTTAAAGTATACAATAATATATTATACATAGTATATAGGTATAATACATAAGTTAAAAATATTTTCTTTTTCTTTGAGTATACAAAAAAAGAAAAAAAAGACATTCTAAAATCAATCGACGACGACGATTAAACAAAAAATATCTTTTAATTTATAGTTTATAGTATACATAGTCATGGAAAAACATATACATATTACAGTAGAAATGTGAATATTATATAATAAAGTAGTAATACCTATATATCATCATATTTTATAGGTCAATAAATAAATGAGCTTGTGTTTTCGTGATTTATATTTTATGTACACTTTAAAAGATTACAAAAAAAAAAAAATAATAATAATAATACGATTCCTTAAATAGTACAATATTTTTAAAATTTACAAATGAGCTGTATATAATTTTTAATCTTCATATAATATTTCATATACCTCATACATATATGATATATATATATGCGCATGTATATAAATAATATTTTCTATTTTATAAATTATATAAATTATTATATATTGTATACTATATAGAATCTTTTTATCGTAACGAAAACAAAACGATTGGACAAAAAAATATCTAAAAGTAAGAGATACTAACAATAAATAACATTTTTTCCCATAAATATAAACATTTTAACCAATTATTTATTTATGTGAATCTACCGTGGGTTGGAAATGATTTCGCCAGAAGATTTCAATAAACCCGTTGTCAAGCACGAATACGTTATACAAAATTATTTCATAGGAATTATTATATTATATTCTTCCCACGGTCAAGATATAATTTTTCTTTTAGTAGTTAATATTAAATAATATACCCGATGCAAACTATATATTATTATACGCAATACTATATACGTTACTCGTAAGTCAGGTGTTATAAACCGTCGAGTTTTCGGTATAATCGTAGACGATATGGTATGGAAAATCGACCGTGGCAATCGCGTCTATATTATAATTATAATATTATTAAGATCCCCCCCCCCAAAAAAAAACGGAGCCAAAACACCGCAAAATCGATCGATCCCATGGGGACTTGGATCCGAGGGCGCGAAGGTATATTATTATATAATAAATCTGACCGTGGGGAGAACAAAACGTATATAAAGCGTACAGAAGAAACCCGTATAGAATGTCTGAAGAATTGAATATGACATCTGTCGTAGGTATAATGACAGTGGTTAAAATAGTACCTAGGTATAATTCCTATATATTTTATATCGACCATAACGCGGTGATCACTTTCGTATTTTTTATTTGTTGTATTTTACAGTATTATTTTTTCGTATATTTTCATTTTATGTCAAGTAACTTATACCTTGGAAAACGGGCGGCTCACGATCTGCAAACGTGCCGTTACAGCTGAGTGAGGCCGTACTCGCCGGCGCCGACCCCGATGGCCAAACCCTGTTGTTGTAGGTGTTGAGACAGGTGCGGCAGTGGCCCGCGGTGGTTCAAACAGTGTTGTAACTGTTGCTGTTGCTGCTGCTGTAGTTGTTGTTGTTGTTGTTGTTGCTGCTGTTGTTGGTGAAGCTGTTGCTGCATGGCGGCGGCCGGGTTGTTGTGTCCAGCGACCGACGCGGCTGCGGCGGCGGACGACGACGAAGACGAAGACGTCGATGACGACGGTATTATGGCGGACATCAGCGATGTCGACCCGGCATCGTTCTGCTGTTGTAACCTCAACTCGGGTTGTTGTTGTGGTGACATGTCGTGAGAATCGATTTTCAACCCGGACGGCGAGCACAGCGGCTGCTGCTGATGGTTGTTGTTGTTGTTATTGTTGCTATTGTTGTTGTTGTTGTTGTTTTTGGCCCGGGACTTTTTGCCCGCCGGTTGCGTGCTCCCGTTTTTCCGGCGCACGTTTTTCGTGTTGGGCAGATGGTTGTCCTTCTTGTACTTCATTCGCCGATTCTGGAACCATATCTTGATCTGCCGCTCGGACAGCACTAGCGAATGGGCGATCTCGATCCTCCGTCTCCGGGTCAGGTACTTGTTGAAGTGAAACTCCTTCTCCAGCTCCAGAACCTGGTACCGGGTGTAAGCGGTCCGTTGTCTCTTGACGTCCACCGGTTGGTACGCACCGTTCGCTGAAATCAGAAAAAAACACAAGTTTTACACACTATCAGAAACAGGTGGGTAGGTATACCGGAATACGAATTACACGTGTGCATAAACACTTTGGAAAAAGATCGGCAGTCGATACTGAGTGGGTATAGATTGTATACTCGAATGTATATAATATATTATATTATATTATAATCTTATCGCGATGAGTCGGATCATTTTTTTATCACTTTTTCAATAAAAAGTGACATTTTAAAAGTAATATTTTTCAATATCACGAGCATATCAATATTATTTTTATGGTATTATTATATAATACTTACGATTACGCCAAATATGTATTGTTATATGCGATGAGGGGTATCAATGGGTAGTAAAGAGGGGTTAGGGTGGTAACAATTCAATTCAAACTACTGTTTATAAATATAATTTAAAGAATTTACTGTGCGTAGAATTCAGCATACATATACTTACGTCATTACTAAATAGGGCATAATACATTTGGCGATAATATTATAATAACGGCGTAAAAATGTATTTTAAGCGAGTATGAATTAGTATATATTATATAGTATATTTTGCAGTTTGTCCTGAAATATAACCTTTCATATTACTGCTAGAAAATTCTAATATTTTCTTTATAAATAATAATGCTTTTCAGAAAATAGTGCCGAAACTCTTTTGGCTCACGTCTCCCATCAAAACGAACATTTGACCTACGTGACTCCCATGAAATATGTAAAATAAAAAAAAAAACACACACATCATTGTAAAATCAATACGTTATTCATCGCTCCGTTCAGAATCTAAAAATATAGTAAACTTTATTTAATTATTTTGACAAATTAAATATTACCTCTATAATTGTATGTGGTTTTGCAAATATCTGTTTGTTTTCATCATATAAAAGTTTTAAAATTAAAGTCCAATGCAGAAATATTATGGCCCTAAACGGTTTAGAGAAACTATATTGATCATCAACTGTTAATTGATTTACTCATAATATTATGATAGTACCTACCTAACTTTGATCGTGCAAGATGCAAGAATATATGACGTATATGTATAGTTATAATTGAATATTATGGTATACACATTGCAGTCATAAATAATACAGATATATAGGTACCTACACCTATGCATGATAATATTATTATTGCGCGGCGGCGTCTTTCTGCGCCCAAACATTTAATTTCGAAATATCTCTCCCATTATTATTATTATTATTATTATTGAAATGCCGGAGCCATGTTCGGTCGGAGGACAAGGGCGTGGTGGTTACGGCGGCGGCGGTCCTTAAATGGGGGAACGTTGCCGGAGCAGTCTGCGCGCCGTATATAATAATAATAATAATAATAATAATATATTCCGCCGTCTCGGGTGCGTTTTCGACGTTGCCGGGTCACCCGACGACGACGAGACGAATAGCTGCTTCTGCTGCCGTTATTCTGTCTATGTGGTATGCGTGTGTGTGTGTATATTAATATTACTATTATAACTACCTTTATACAATATTATATACACACTCTAAGTATTACACGAGTGCGTGTGTGTGTGTATTTGTTGTTCGACATCAACTTTTCTATTACACACAAAATGTACTATACACTGGGTATACAGTATTGACTATATATATATTTAATATAAAGGAACGCACTTCAGTGACGACGACGGCCTTGCAGCTCGTTAAGATCGTGTGCTAGTTTGTGCTGTGTTGCGTGTGTGTGTGTGTGTGTGTGTACGAGTGTGTTGTTGAGCGCAAACACATCTATCGGCGAGAAGAAATAAAAAAATTACATCTGCATATCATTATTATTATATTTTATCACAGCCTTAGGGGCCGCCGCCATAAAATATTGTCTGTTGCGAAACTCCCGATGTATATAGGTACCTAAACAGACATATTGCACCGATAAAGTGTTGTGTTAAGGTTAACATAAATATAGGATAGGTAGGTATATAGTAAGTATAGGTATATAATAACAGCTAGGTATACGATATAAACGGGAAAAGTGTATTATTATTATGATTAAACATTTTTATCTCCTAATTACCTAGGTATACCTAATGCTTATGGGATTATTTTTCTCGTAAGCAGTCTGTCTAAACATGTTATGATGACTTTTACGGATTTCGAACCCATTATAGATATAGAAGGAAATAACGAGTGTATGTGTACAATAGTTTTATATATTATACATAATGTTTACTATACATTATGCACCATGTGGTATACATGAGAGGTGAAACTATATACATTTTTTAAATGTTAAAATGCTCTGGTAGACATTTTAGAGTTTTAAATTTAAAAATGTAATCTTATAAGTATTTAAACTTAAACTGCAATGTGTTATGTATAATTTTCTAGTTTCTAATTTCTGTATATTTTGTTTATATACATGCAATAGATTTTAAATAATATACTGATTTTTATGCGTGACTGTTTTTATCATACGAAGAATAAATAAAATAGATACTTGCATCACTTGGATCACCTAGACGCATTGTATAGGAACTAGGAAGGAGAAGGTGCACTGCTGTGTAGTGTTATACAATTTGAAAGCAACTAGAAATCATCGCGTATTAAAAAAATAATATTCCCAGCAGAACTCCTCCCATCGCAGGCATCCGAAAAAAATATGAAAAAAACCAAGTGTAAAATAAATCTAAAAGTGTCAAAAGTGTAAGCGGCACAAAATACCGCTGCAGTATCGTACGGTCTTATATCCGCCAGCCGTGCGGTGATGTTGAAAACCCAAATACTAGGTAGGTCGTATTATAGGTACCTACTACCTATACCGTGGTATCTAAACATTTCTAAAACCTATAACTGAAGCGATCATGATTAAAACGTAGGCCTGATTATGCTTATTTAGGGGAGGATTGAGAAAGTCATGTATCGATGTGGATTTTGGGCGTTTTCATATAGTTTAATGTAGGAATAAAAATATAATCATCACTGCTACAGTATATTGGGGCGGTGCTCGAGTACGATGTATGATTCCCGTAATTTGATTACCGGCTATTGATTAAACGTCAGCTGGCTGTTATATATACAATATTTACTCTGTTGAAAAATTAATAAAAAAAAAAAACCTAAATAATAATATAATAAAACAACCCTACGGGCGCGTTTACAAAACTTGTTCGATCAGCGCCCTCAGACTGTTAGGTATGACACAACATGTTTATGTAAACTCTTGCGAGCTACTATACCTAAGTATTTTATTGAACTCGAATACGGTTTCGTATGCAAATAATATGATGAGTTAAAAAAAAAATTTTATTCGATCTCGTCAATGAAGTTCGTCAAAATAACATGTCCGCGGAGATGCGTCATAATAATTTAGTCTTATTATTATATTAGAATTATTTAATATACCTAATCTATAAAATAGGAAATAATAGACATAAATATATTGCAGTAAAACGTCCATATTACCAAGTCACACGGGAACAAGAAATTCGTATTATAGAGAGTTTCGTCAAACATAGAATTAAATACACTTTATTTTGATTTGGTCTCGTTCTCAAAAATATTTCGTTAACAGAAAATTTTGTTAATAATGGTAGTTTCACTGTATCTGAAACCAACAATCTAATTTCCCTATTTATAAAATAACGGACCCACGAAATAAAACTATGTAAATCACAACTTCTATATAATGGCTTCTTTGGCCGTGATGATAGATACAATACCTGACAGGGATTCGCTCGATCGGGATGCAATGTGAAGTGATTTTTGAATAACCATTAGAATTAAAATAAAATAAAATAATAAATAATAATATATATACATATGTGAATAGGTATTATACGATATATCTGTGTAGATTTTTATTGTCCCGGAAAATTACGTGATTGGTATTCAGTGTTAGTCTGTGTATACCTATAGGGATTGCTATGACATTTTTATGAACTATATGAATATGCTTTTAAAAATTTGTATTAATTATGCACCAAATATGTGATTGAATCTAAAACATAATCATAACAACCACATTTATCAAAAAAAAAAAGAATTAAGTTTAAAACAAAGCTCGTGTCGATCAAATTACTATTGACAATATATCATTATTATCACGTATGTGCACTACGCGGGCGGGACACGTCAGAAGGACCTACAAGGACCTACAATGACCTTACCACCTACCTATACATAATAATAATATATGATAAAACAGCCGGCGAGCCGTGTCTGCTTTTGTTGCGCTGCGAGTATACGAGTGTCGGCCAGCAAGCGAGGCGAGGATCACCGGCGCGAGTGTGTGCGTGTTTATACTTAAGAATAATATGCCTTCGGCGGATACAAATGAGCTTGGCCGTGTCGTTGCATCAGCATACGTATAATAATATTGTTGTGCGTATAAACACACACACACACACAATATATAATATCATATACAACGAGAGGAGCGCGCGTATATAATATCAATAGCGGTCTAAAGATGTTCAAATTAGCAATGAATAGAGCCTCATCGTCTGCAGCAGCAGTGCTCGATGCGCGGTATAAATATATAATAGGTACGCATACATCATCTATACACATAATACAACGACATCCACACACGTACCTGCCTATACGTAATATATAATATACCTACCTGTATACGTAATTTACGTGACCTCTCTAATGGGTGTTTTGGAAGCATAAACGCGATGGTGCGGTGTCCGTGTACGACACGTAGGTATATACGATCATTAAAGGGCACAATGAGACCGCCCTGTCGAACGCGATATTAATCTCGCGGGCTGCGACGGCGATCAGCGCGCGTTCGCCGGGTGAGGTCGCGCGGTCCGAAAATTATAAATCGCCTGCCATTGTAGTTGGCGCGTTTTACACGCTCCTCCGCGTCGAAGGAGAATCCCGAGACGACACTATGCACGAGCATGTAAAACGCGGGTCGAGTGTGTGGCCATAATTATATATATATATACACACGTGTAGGTATATCATATAGTACCTACCCATACAATAATAATATGATATAATTTATACACGTCCCCGTTTAGATCATATATATTATGTGTGTGTACAAAGTACCTACTTAACATCGCACAAGAGACACCCGTGTAGGTATACGCGAGACTTCCCCCGTCGCAGCGCGACGTCGATATGAGGCCGTTTAATATAATATTATATACATAATATACGCGTTATTAATAACGGCGTGTTCTTATACGTATTATTATTTTGATTGTGATATACTGCACGGGAGGGTCACGGACAATGTATATACTGTATACACTTATATATAATATTATGCAGTGTGCCGCACAACGATGTTTATGGGGATTCGACGTCTGTGTGTGCGCGTTGTGTAAAAAAATTAATGTACACCGAAGGACACATCGGTACGACGACGACGACGACTATTATTATACGCCGTCTCTCGGACGTGATCGATACGCGTACATTATCATAATATTGTATCTGTCTGTGTATAGGTACGTTATTATTATTATATATCTTTGAATTGCGCGCGATTTATGCGTCCCATGTGTCTCCTATACACATTATATTATTATCGTATAATAGGTACCTATATAATATATATAATAATATATTACCTACTTGTATACACGACTCGCGCAACCACAGCCGTATAGTAACTATTTAGTAAGCATAGCACTCGTCGCAGTGTTTATATACATAGTATATAGCTAATATTTTACACAGCCCCTTGTAATTTATCAACATCTACATCTTATATTATTATCGTCTCGCCGCCACCGCTCCTTGCCCCCTGCAGCAACCGCCCCATTCGTCATTGATAATTTAAAGGTACTTATAGAGGACGACAAAGTTAATGTCGATATTAATCTATCACACGAGTATCGGAACATATAGGTATACAATACACCTACTATATAGGTATAATACAGGTATTATATATGTTTATAATATATTGGTATAATATATGTTCTAATGAATAAGGCCAACACGTTTGAGTGTAACAATATTGTCGTATCCACTAACTGTAATCGTGATTTTTGATGAAATACCACCTATATAATACCCACATTTCATGAGCTACCATCATAATATCGTGTCAGACTATATAAGGTTTGTGAGGGGGTCGGTATTATATTTTATCAATTTTATGAAACGGAACTCCTTATTTTACAGATTTTGGGTCTTAGTGTAATATTTTAAATTAATTATTATATTATACGGTTTACTTTTCGTGAAATTGAAATAGTAATAGGTATCGTCTTATCTTATTATATTAGTTTTTTATTATTATCAATAATTTTCATTATAGATTTGTAATATTATTATTACTATTACAAAAATTAGTGTTATTTCAACAACTTTAACACTTGACAGAAGTCAGAACCATTAAAACAAGAACAAAGTTTTGTTTCACACTGGCGTTTACAAAATAATAATAAAAATACCTATTATCCACCAGAGATATGAGAAACTGTTTCAAGTAATGTAAGTTGTTTACCGATATAAATTTGAGTAAATTTAAAATAAATTAGAAGTCACAGGTTAGGTTTCAGAATTGTACCACTATTTTACTAAACCACATTTAGTTTGTGAAGCTTATAATAGCTTATATAGGTGTCCACCCTCACATAGGTGTCATAAAAGACCCTTTGATTGACAATAACTGCGCAATTACATTGACAGGATCTCACGGTCCTCGATCTACTTTAGGCACTGTTATTAAGTCGAAATCACCAATTTATCCATAATACGATGTAATTAATTAAAAATATTACACAAAGTTTAAAATAAGGGTTTCGGTTTCTATTTTATGAAATGGATATAAAATATGTGTCCATTTGACTTACACAATATGATTGTAGTTGCGCTAAAACAAGTTGAAAAAAGTTAGTGGATGCTATAAACAGTAGGTAAACACACATACCGCACAGTGCACATATGATGTTCCTGATCGATGTATAATATTACTCATCAATTATTAAACATATATTATAAAGATACATTTACTTATTTTGCTTATGCATATTATTTTAGGAGACATTTTGTCACTTGTTTTTATTCCATCGATTTAATTTTCAGTTTTTCCATAGTATACTCATATAAATAATATTATCTAAGGGCCATGCTAAGTTGTTTCTTGAACGAAAATTGTTAGAACAAGACTTTAAATATTTTAGGAACGAATTAATTATTAATGTTTTGTATTATATACACGTAGGTATACGCCAACCGCCAACGTAAAAACGAAATTGAAGGTAGTGAAAATACAACTTTGAGGCGTTCCCTTGAGAGGGCGTATATTGTACAGCAAAAACGCCCTACAGGAAACGCCTCGTTGCTTACAAATTAAAAAGGTTTATTATTTTTGTCTTACAAGTGTGGTGGTACCTAAAGTTATTTTGAGCAAAATATTTAAAAGAAAAACAAAACAATGTGGTGCTAACACTGGCAGATATCAAAAACTATCTGTACTCGCATATGATTCAAATTTTAAATATAATCTAGCTCAAATTTTGAATTACTACAAAATTATGAAATTTTTTCATCCGATAAGGTAATAGCTTATAAATATTTCAATATTATTACCCATTGGTGAAAAAGTTATTATTTGATAGGGCGATAACAATGAACGGTAGAGCAGCTAAAAATATTTGTTGGTTGAAAAAAGTGTGGCTTTCCAATGATTGAGATTGCCGATAAACATCAATCAAGAGAGCTAATGTCAATATATAATGACGTTACTAAGTTAGCCGATCGGGCTTAAAGACTATTATAGGTTCAAGAAAATATATTAACGTATCTACCTATCGTTATCGTATAACCATGGTTCTTATATTAAAGTGCCTATATAATATACTGCTGACGTATTTATATATATATTTAAAGTATAGTTACATATTATATTATATTGGTTCAATTATGGACACTTTCGACACATCTGCTTTTTTTATAAAAGTAGGGATACCTACACTGCAGCGCTTTAATATGGCTTAACCGATTTGATTTTTGGCCACAATATAACGTTTTATCGCCATACTACTATAGGTATACGCACGAGTGTCATACAACATACCTATACGGATATAATATTATCATGCCAGGTATATGCACTTAAAAAAATAAAAAGGAGAGTAAAAAAATAAAATCTTTTGACGTGTCAACGCCGTGTGAAAACCGTTGGCATATACAAAAAAAAAAATAGGAAAGAGAAAATCGCATACGAATAAGGAACAGTAGCTTTATACAAATGGAAGGGCGCGTGCGTGTGTGTGTGTGCGTGTGTGTAGCCGTCCCTAGGGTGTAATGTATTCTCGCGGACACGCCGATGGCTGCGGCGGCACGGCGCGAGCGTTCAAAGGACATGTCACTAGCTAAATTTTCGACAATATTCCGACGGGGTTCGAAAAAGGGCGCACAAAGGTTTTGGCTTTTTACCGCGCACGGTCCGCCGCGGGTTTCCCGCCGCACTCTACTCCGTCACACACACACACACTTTCTCTGTCTATCGCGCGCGCCCTGTATATTGTATATTCCCCGGTACACCCCCTATACACGCCTCACCCATCCCCGTCCCGATGTATAACGGCAGATGCTCCTGACCCCGTTGAACCATTAATCAAATACGTGTCGTGAATGAAAACTGCACAAGGAAAAGGCCACAAAGCGCTTGCAGGTCCTACGAGAGAAGAGCAGAATAAAAAAAATATATAAAATAAAAATACTCAAATATATGATATATATGTATATAGAAATTGTTCGAGAGAGAAAACCCGCGTATATATATAATATTATATAGTGCAGTATTAAAGTACATGCGCTTGAGACGCAGAGGGGCCTCGATATAATGTTTAGCCACTAGCGTGATACACGGCCTAAAAGAAATTTCGGTTAAGTGCGCGGAGGAGAAAGGACCGCGATGAAAATAAAATAATAATATCATAGTAGGTTATAGTAGTTATAGTAAGTTATAGTTTAGTTATAGTATAGTTTCATAGTAATTCTCGGACGTTTAAGCACATAATATTATACACGCGGTAGGACGCATTGCTGCAAATATAACCCTCGGGTCACGGGTAGGTATATGGGAATATCCGAATATATAATATTATACAGTAGCGTACGTATATATACATAATAATATATTAGACTTGCAACGAATGTAGATCGTCAAATGTAGGTACCTATATTATACACATCATCGGAATCGCGCCAGCGGTCAACGATCCGGTTTACAATATTATGGCTGCAGCAGTATAAGTAGAAACCTAATATTATATACCTAATTGAAAATACCGTTTCTAATATATAATAATGTTCAAACGCATATATAATATGAAATATTTCACTGCACTGATTTACATGCACCTAACGCGTACCAACTATATATTATATTATCATTATGCATTATATATTTATTATAGCTATATATTACAGAAGATTTTATGTACCGTCGCGGTGTCCATCGCTTTGACCACCAGACAGTCTTAGGACCTAAACTCCAGTCGATGTTTCTAATTTTACGCAGTAGCGTCTATAAAATTATTTAATATGTACACGACTTATATATATTTTATACGTGGGTACGGTTTATTTTACGAGTAAATCCTTAGAGACTCAATACGAATGTCGGCGAGAAATCCGAATCGAACTCGAGAGAAGGATTTATTCGATTGCGCCAAATGATTTATGGAGAATCGTGATCGCGGAAACATCGTTCGCCGCCATCATTGCCACTGCAGCAGCGGTCGAGCGAACTATCTCCCAGCGATAAGACCATCTATAATTATTATCTCTGTAACACCCGACACCGGGGCATCATCCATTACCGCGTTCGATTTACCGATTGACGGTGTCGAGGAATTAAAATTTTAAAAATGACAGACATTAACAAACGCTAAGGTGTTTTCCCCAGGTATTAACATATTATATACCCACATAGTATATTATATAGTATATATTTTATATTATTAAGTACTATAGTATATAAATACTTTTTTTTTTAGTTGATCTTAAGCCCGGCGACTATGACCATTAACGGTATGGTTTTTGTAGGTTTTTATGTCGGTAGGGGGGGAGAACACGTGTGTGTTGGGTTTTGCAGAATTTTTGATTGGGCACCCGTAGGTATCTGCCATGCCCGGGTGGGGGATGGCGGCACTTGTTTTCCGGACACCGTGACTTGCCCGAAGAAAAATGCAGCCCGTGACCAAGGTATGGAGCCAGCGTCGCAGCCGAAGCTTTACACCGCTCGGCCACTCCGTCCTCCATATATAAATATTATAAACAAGCCAATTAGGGGTATATTGGTATAATATGCTAACGGCAGCTATCGTCGCTTTCGATTTGCACGATGTTTACCTAATATTGCATAAATATTTAGGTAATAAAAATTTAAAGTTGCAACAAATGATAGGTATTAATAATACCCATTATTTCTATAAATAAATACTATTATCTATCTATATGTATTATGTATAATATATTGAAACATTCTAATAATAGGTAATATATAATTGGTGTAGGTTTAAGTGAATGACTAATTAATCAAAGCTCTACATTGATAAGTATATTTCACAAATTATATATTGTATACTATATATGGGACATAATTAGATCATTAGGTGCAGTTTAAGGTGCCCAGTGCCAGTTTTTCAAATTGCCAGCAATTCTATAAATCTGAAAATGATATTTTATATTTTAGTTACCACCTTAATAATACTTTTCTATTAATCTAACCATCTTATTTAAGAATGGTTCTGCAGTAGCGGGTTATACTTAATTGGATTTTTTAAATCTCATTTTTCATAATTTGAAATTATCAACAGATTATTTTATTGAGAATTATGATGTATCTAAATCAAAATTCGAACGAGTTATTTCTGAGTTATTAATCATCATATATACATTATACTAAGGAAAATTGGTCTATAATAATAAGTTTAGAATATATAGGGGCTACGATGGTAATTACAGTCAATAGTCATTACTCATTAATATTAATAATTAATAATCTATCAACGTTTAATAAATTTTAAAAATTGTCTGAGTATAAAAATACTATTGATTCAATATTACATCTATTTTATAGATATATGTTTGTAAAGCGATTTTTAAAGACTATTATATTCTTACTATATATAATATATATTTTAATAACTCGGAAACTACTAGTTCGAATTTTGATTTAAATCAAATTAAAAACTGCATTTATTAAGGTAAAAAAGGCACCATATATAGGTACATATTATGTATATATCATTATATCAATTTATTATCAGTAGGTATAAGAGTATAAGTGGTTATAATATATGTCATTTTTGAACGTATAATACGCATACCTATTATGATACAATTTTGATTAATACATAAAAAGAATCAAAATTTTTTTTTTTACGGTATGTATTTATTGATGCACTGTTAAAACCATATTAATATTAAACTGCACGAAAAAAGTATTATCATTCCATCGGGTTGAGCATCTTATTGATAACGTAAATCTTCCGTACCTCCTCCTTATTACCCTTAAAGCATACAAATTAAATTTTTTTGAAAAACCTAATAATGTGTTTATATATTATTGTGTGCCAGCAAATTCTAATCCAAATCAAACGTCCAACACATTATTATAATAATAATTATATTATAATGAACACTCTGCAACTTTTGGTCAATTTAATCATTGCCCCTGCAGCATTAGAACTTAGGTATATCTATATATTTATATATTTTATATACACGCAGTATTTTAATAACTTATACACTTATACAGTAGTGCGCATATTATAATACAGGTAGGTAGGTATCTGCATTTTAATTGCAATATTTTCTCCAGACGTAACTAAATGCACGAGGTAAGTAATAACGCACACGTGATGTGCACAGCAGCAATATATAGTTTGACAACCGCTGGCCATTCCGTTTTCACCGCATTGACGCACAGTCACTATATATATTCACACGCGGAATTCGTATAGGTATAATATTTTATGTATACGATTTACGTACATATTATATTATTATTAAATAATAAATATTATAATATTATAAATTTAACTGCTGATATGTAATAATATAGTTCTGGCTAAATTTTATATTTTATATGGGGATTGTACCGGATTAAGACATTTTGAGGCCGTTGGCCAAAGTTCTAAATGAGGACCCTGCACGAAAAGTAATAATATTATAATAATGTATATAAGTTATGTACTTGTTATAATAAATATATATAGGTACATAGCAATAAACAACGAATAATGTATCACTTTATTTAACGCTTTCGACAAAATTCCTTAATTATATTATTTAATTATTTATTGTTTGAAAATGTCATAGTCAGATGCCACTATGCCATGTATCATAAGCGCAGTCAAATTTTCTTGGTTTAAGGTTGATCTGTAATCTGGTATTGTTCTTGACTCTATTGAGCTTTGAAAGATATCTTTCGGCTAAACATTTTGAACTTTTGAATAGTCAAATACATTTTAAGTGCAATATATAAATTGGAAAAAACATCAATTCATTTTTTTTTATTAAACCATTTCCAAAAATCAAGTATACTAAAATACTCATAGTCTTTAATTTATGGTCTGCATGACTGCATAAGGAAAAATACTCTTTAAACGGTTTTATTTAATTGTTACCTATGTAAATATCTACATTTTCCTTATAATATCTTTTTAATACTTTGTTCGATATCATTTTCTTCAAAAGTTGTGTCTACAATTATTGGAACATACTACTTTATTTGTAACAAATACAAATTGTCCGAAATGAACTTGTAAGCCTCAATTCGTTTGTCTGGTTCAGAACCAAATTTACCGATATTTATGTTGTGGGCTTCAATTCTAAACCTATCAGTGCTACAGAACGGATTTTTAGGTTCTTAAAAGCTTTAAATATGAGGCAAATATGTTCTAAAAAAAACCCTAAAATATTCTCTAAATATTCCTTAAACTTGAAAGTATGCAGATAATATGATTTATTTTTCTAAAATAGTTCATTAAAACAGTAAATAACAGGCAAATTATTTAAATATAAAAAATATAAAATAGTTTATATGCATACAAATATAATAAAATATATGTATGTATGTATGTCGTAGGACATTTGGAAAATGAAAAATTCTTTTTGCGAAAATACGAGGCTCTTTGCAATGGGGTAGCCCGTTTGCGAACTACTTATTATTTTTCCAGACGGCCTGCTGTTTTTCAGGCTTATTGCATACGGACTAACAGTATTTAGGCCTTTAAGGACTACAATCATTATAATATGATAATAACCATTTTCCCTATTTTCCGACAAGTGTATTTATTTGTTTGCATGATGTTTTGCATATATAACATGTAAACTGAATAATATTAATAGGGTAATTTATTAATAGCACAAACAAAAAATAAAAACTGCAATAGAATTATTATAACATGTAAACTTATCTACTTTGATCAATAACGAGTATCAGTGAAATTTAGTTTATTTTAAAGTTTTATGTAACATGTAAACTGAATTATTATATTATAGTATCTATTACAATCGTTATAATATGAAAATTAAAATAAGCTATGCTTCTCTGGACACTGATACTCAGGCACGTAGCCAGACATTTTTCCATAAGGGGGCCAATATTTTTTGGCCCCTTTCTACTTGTTGTACCCCCTACCACTCCTCTTCTTACCAGTTATCACGCAATGTTTATAAGAAAAAACTATATTTTATAATATATTGCATGTATTGGTTAACTATTATATTTTTATGATATATTAATATAGGTACAATGGTAAATCTTATACAATATTATTATACAAGGATAATTCGTCTGTTTTTAAGATTTCCCTACTGCAAATCTTTCAGTAAATTCATCTAAATTAATTAATTTTGAAATATGTTTTTCAATTGACAACAGACCCAAATAAATTATCACATTGGTAGGCTGTTAATTTTAATTAGGTAAAGAGATGAAAATATGAAAAGAGATCATAATTTACAAAAAAAAATTCGTAGTTTGATTATTTTTTGAATTTATGAATGAATTATTTTATTTATATTCTATTAATTAATTGCCTTACACATAGGTAATACCATTATTAAAAATATGGAATAACACAGACTTTGTAGAAGCTTATGATTGTTTGAGTTTATTAGTCTAAGTTTATTACTGTACTAAACTAACAATTAATAGCCATAATATTTGAAAATAAAATTAAGGGGGCCACTGACTTTTCTTAGGGGGCCAGGCTCCCTAAGGCCCCCTCCTTGGTGACGTGCCTGCTGATACTCGTCATTTAAACAATGTAAAAAATATAATGTAAGTACTGTGTTATTATAAATAATCCTTAAGATAAAATAAGTAAAATAATTATATTATAATGATTGTAATACTATATAAAATATATTTATAATTCTGTTTACATGTTATAATAATTATATTGCAGTTTTTATTTTTTTTGGTAATATTAATAAATTACCCTATTATATTTATTCAATTTACATATTATGTATGCAAAACATCGTGCAAAACAAATAGATACGCTTGTATTCGACATGTATGTATGTATTATAATGTTCATAAAAGAAAATTGTTAAACCATAAAATTCTTATTAGATTATGAGCAATATAAATAATTAAACAATTAAATTAATCTGTTTATAATTATGAAGTGAAAATATATTAATAATTGTAATAATTGTAATTTGTAACTATGAGTATATGGTTATTGGTGATATTTGTTTAGGTAATTTCTACTGCTAAAGGTTATGTGTGGCAGTGGGATTAGTGTGAATATGTATAATACATATGTTTACACTACCGGTCAAAAGAAAAATTTGAAATTGACTAATAAAAAAAAAAACTACGTAGGTAAGTAATTGTTGATAATAGTATAACGCAGTAATTAATACATTAATTTATAAACGAAATCTAGATGGTTATAACTATAATAAGTAAATATATTATAATTATTTTTACATTTTAAATTTGCATTCAAATTTTAAACTTTCAGTAAAAATAACGTACTGCAGCCCGTACTCAATTATGTCTTACAGGTTTAACGCGAACAACCCAGTTTCATTTTATTTAACGCTGTACAATCTTTATTTAACACTTCACCGTATAGTGTATAACAACCAGACGAACGATCATATTTCATGTTGAGTATAATACAAGCGAAGGTTAGTATACATATAATATGGGAAGCAATAATTTATATGATTTTAATATGAAATTAATATGAATCTTTGTTTAAAACTTTTCGGGACCATTGTATATCGCTTAATATAAGCAGTGCAATGCAGTAGCGGATTTACGGGGGGGGGAGATATGGGGGATAGATCCCTCCTTGACCTTTTGTTTTGTAAAGTTAAGTTCTCATTTTCTGTATTTCTTAATATGATATTATTTTTAAGTATGTCTGTTTTCTAAATGTTCTAGCCGTGGTAATTTTACCGCTCTGATACTATATGCGGCATATATATCGGACAACAAAAACATATATCTCTATGGTAGTATGGTGTAAGTACTGTATTTTTTTACTTTTCTGCGAATTATTTTTCATGCAAGAGTGTTTATAATAAACGCGATAAACAGTTGGTAAGCAAAACAAAATTAACATGAAAACTGTAGATTTACCATAGGGCGTGGGTTTATTTTTAGTGACTGATGTGTAGTTAGTGACTGAAAAAATTGTATTCACCTCTGGTTTACATGCTTTAGATATTTATTATAAAGAGTTTATCCAAATATTCATGAACTCTTGAAAATATTTTGTACTTTCCCTGTATCAACTGCTACAGCTGAACGAAGTTTTTCAAGTTTTTATTAGGTAAGAAGTCTTACCTAATATAAATAGTATGAGAGAAGTAAATATTTTATCAATTTTCGTATCTAATATTGAATAATTATTATAAATTAAGTAGTAATTATTATATACTTTGTTTATTAGAACCGATTAGGGCTAACTTTACCTAACCTAACCTAACTGACTACTGACTAGGGCTCATTTTACAATCACGAATTCCGCTGTTTAACCTATTGTAAAACAGGCCCTTATTCCTTAATGTGTTGGCTTTATTGGCATGTCACCGGTCAATACAATAATAATGCTAGATGAGGTTATCGATGAACTGAGCATCCAAAAAATGAGAAAAGTGGATTTTGTATTATAACTATTTTTTTTCTTTATCGTATTAAACACGGGATTGGCACTAGTATGAATTTATAATAAATGCTACTATAAGAATTAGGTACTATACAATTTGTGTTTCTTATTTTGCCTTGATCCACTTACTTCAATAGGTAACAAGTTAAGGGATTTCAAAAATGTATATTATGTACCTACGTATTTTTAGGTGTATTATTAATTATTATATACCTATTTCACCCCCCCCCCCCTAGCAAAATTCCTAAATACGCCACTGGTGCAATGCAGCATAGACTGTAGCTTTTGCACCTTCTCGCGTGCTGCAGCTGAAATTATTGCAATATATATGTCGCATCCACTTAGTGAAATCGCTCATTTCATGAAGTGAATGTCCACTTCATGAAATGTATCCATTTAGTGAAAATGACATTTTACTACACTATATAGACAATTTATTGACCTTTTCATGAAGTGGATGAAATTCATTTTATCCACATTCTGTAATAGTATTACTATTATACATGAGTATTTTTGGTATTGGTATTGAACGATTTGCACTAGGTAATTGTGTATAATATGATAATAATTAAATAATATAATATAGGTAACCTAAAATAATGAAGTATAAAAATTAAATTAAAAGTTTTCTTAAACTTTATTTTATATTTTTTTTTTAAAACAGGCACATCTTGATGTTTTACATTTGGTATTGGGTAATTGTTCGAATTGCACTAGGTACCTAATTGGCTCTAAAATAAATATAAAAGTTGCTTGATATAATTTGTAACTTGTATACTGTATAAACTGGTCCGTCAGTCGATCAGGTAATTTCAAGATAAGATATCAAATAATTGAATATGATTGAACAGATACATAGTAATATACAGATAATGTATGATCCTGACATCCAGTTGACAATTGTGTGGTAATGGCTATTCCAAAAGTCGACAAAGAGCCTACAGATCCACCAAATATTTTATGTTTAGTTGTTGAAAAAAAGAATAAACTGTTTGAGTTAGGGACTAAACATGAAATGATTAAAGGATGGTAAGGAGGAGATTCCTTAAAAAAATGTGAGAAGTTTTTAACGAGTGACGAGGTTTTGTTGGACAAAGTGCTAACTATTCGAGAGACTGTTAAAGTCACAACAGGTGGACAAGGCTTTTCTTCTTGTTCATGTAATTCAAAGCCCATGTCAAAAATCAAGATCTGTCTGTTTTTAAAGAAAAATGTTGTGCAATAGTCGTTGCCATAACTCTGAACCATGTAAAAATAAATAATATAAAATATAAAATAAAGTTTAAGAAAACTTTTAATTTAATTTTTATACTTCATTATTTAAGGTTACCTATATTATATTATTTAATTATTATCATATTATTCACAATTACCTAGTGCAAATCGTACAATTACCCAATACCAAACTCGTAAATAACCTAACTCGTATATAATAGTAATATTACAGAATGTGGATAAAATGAATTTCATCCACTTCATGAAAAGGTCAATAAATTGTCCATATAGTGTAGTAAAACGTTATTTTCACTAAATGGATACATTTCATGAAGTGGACATCCACTTCATGAAATGAGCGATTTCACTAAGTGGATGCGACATATATACCTATAGCTACTGCGCCGAATATTATAATTTGCATCCAATCCGAAAGGAAAGTATATGAAATACAAAATAATAAATCGAAGGTCGAATATCACATGGGTATATACTAGTGAATTACTCTGCAGAATGCATACTGCTGCACAGTGTACATATCAGGTGCATAATATATATAGAGTAGGCACACACCTACCTATTATCATCGTTTATCGTAGTCATCGTGCGACCTCCGCCTACCAAGTGGTCGTAACTGCCTCGTGAAGTCAATCTTTTCGTGAATAGTCAAGCATTTGGGGAAATGGAAACGGCTTTTCACTCAGATACAAAAATATTTCACGAAATGGTCACTTTTTCATGAATCATCTCTTCAATTTTACATCGGCAATTTTTTTCACAATGCATGATCATTTACTTTGCGAAATAACACATTTTACTGCACACAGTTATTATTATTTATTTATGCTTTATTTGATAATATATTTATACATATGTCAAAATTTTATTCATATAGAAATTTAAGTTGTATTTATTTAAATATATAGTTAAGTTAAGAAGTTAAGTTATAAATATTGGTAGTTCAATAGATAAGCTGCACCTATTTAATATTTCAATATTAATAAATAATAAATATAAAAAAAAATACTTATTCAAAAAAATTAAATAGAAGTTTATATAAGCATAATATTATATACTATTTCCTGTATGCAGTAATTTGTTTGAATTTTTATTTATTTAAGGCTTTTAACGGTAGGGTTGAGGACAGTAAGTTATGGCAATGGTGGCTGTTATACACCTTCATAGTATATAATACTATAATAGTACCTTTAAAATAAGCACTTCTCGGTTAGGGCTGACATGCACTTTTACAACTTAGGAACCACTAACCTCCCGAAAAATACTCGAAGTTAATTATTAATGTCTGTCAACTTGTTCACCTGGTATACAGTTTTTAGTGATATAATGCTGTATAATATTTTCAGAACCGAACTGTGAATGAAAATTAATACAGAATTGAAATGTGTAAATGTTGAATAGCGTGTGATATACACACTTGAAAACCTACGACATTATAATATTATATCATAAAGAAAACAATTTACAAATTTCTGATAGGTATCAGGACACCACTGTATAGGTGTAAATATTATTTAATTATTTAGCTATTTATGTGAAACTGTCCAATATAGTTGTATCATGAGGCCTGTGGTTTCTGCAGATAGTTGTTCGTGTAAAAGATCATATACTGAACGCGTCATATTATACCTATATCGGTCATTGGGTTATATAAGCTTGGTGTACCAGGACTATTTAACAAATGTAGCAACGTTTGTAATGGAAATTTGTTAAATAGTCCTGTTACACCTTATATAAGACACACGTATATACTGCATAGTGCACAATGCACATACACCACGAGATCATCGCTTCCCCGAAAGAATAGGATAATACTGTAGTAGTGTAGTCTTATTAACGATTGATTCGAAAAAACAACATAATCTAGTACCTATATAAATTGCTGCACAATAGCTATTGGTTATTATTTTGATAACCTTAAGACTTGAGTTTCAACTGCATGTTATAAACTTATATATAGTGTATCACTACATATTATTGTGGGGTGTGCGATGCGATAATATATCTATAATACAGGTAACGACAGTCGACTGTATAAGGATTTTATTGTCACTGTGCATGATATATTATCTTAATTGCCAATCATGCATGAACTATATAGGGATGATCGAACCCGGTGATCACCCACCCTCCTTTCACCCAGCTATGGTAAATAAAATATGACGTCAGTTATGTAGTCGTTACAAAGTATAAACAATTATAATACAGTAATTACAATACTTAACCCTACAGCATATATACAGAGTGTATCTCATGTCATTGTACGCGGGTTTTTTTTAACGATTCTGGAACGATAATATTTCGTTAAAACGAAAAAAGACGTGTTTCTTTATTTTTAACAGGCAATTTTTTTATAATAATTTCAAATTTCTTAAGCACGCAGGTGTACCAATAGCAATAAATCAACTTTATTTTTTCAATAGGTAAACACTAATTACAAATAATGGATTCTGGTAAAGCTTTTTTTTTCTGAAAATGTTCGTAGTCAAATCATCAATTTTGGTTCGCTAGCTTATTAACTATGGTCATCTAAAGATTAGTAAAATATGCATTAATACTTTTAATTGAAATAATTTGCATAGGTTTAATTTACAAGAGCTAAATATTTTTTTCTTATAACTACCTTTTGATACACTTATAGAGTTGAATCAGTAATCTAATGACACGCTCAAAAAAAAAAAAAAATAACAAACATAGTTCATTATTTTTATTTTAACATAACATCATAAAAATCAGTATTATTATTATTATTATAAATTATATTAATATATTTTATTATTATACTTTACATTTTTTTCATCGCAGTTACTTTTCTTACAATATCATAAATTTGGATTCTTTATTAGGTGGCCAAGGTAGTAATGGTAAATTGGTTCAAACCTATATGGTTTAAATTTCAAGTTTTTACCACTACAAAAAGAGCACCACAAAACATTGCACTTTTTTCATTAGGTACACAATTTTTTTTAACCCCCATACATAGGTACCTACCTAAGACATATCAAAATGTCAACAATCAATACCATTTATCAATTTACCATTATTACCTAAACCACCTAATAAAGAATTCAAATTTATGATATTGCAAGAAAAGTAACAGTGATGCAAAAAATGCAAAATAATCAATTACGATTAAAATAATAAATTAAAATAATAATACTGATTTTTATGATCTAATGTCAATTCTTATGTTAAAATAAAAATACCTAATAAACTATGTTTGCCAACAATTTTGTTTATGTTATTTTTTTTTTTTTTTTGGTTGAGCGTGTCATTAGATTACTGATTCAACTATATAGGTGTATCAAAAGGATATAAGAAATTATAAGAAAAAAATATTTAGCTAATGTAAATTAAACCTACACCAATTATTTCAATTAAAAGTATTTATGCATATTTTACTAATCTTTAGAGGACCTTTTGATAATTAATAAGCTAGCGAACCAAAATTGATGATTTGACTATCAACATTTTTAGAAAAAAAAAGCTTTACCAGAATCCATTACAAAATGTAGTGTTTACCTTTTGAAAAAATAAAGTTGATTTTGCTATTGGTACACCTGAGTGTTTAAAAATGTTGAAATTGTTAAAAAAAATTGCCTGTTAAAAATAAAGAAACACGTCTTTTTTCGTTCTAATGAAATTTCATATCATCGTTCCATAATCGTTAAAAAAAACCCGCGTACAATGACATAAGATACACCCTGTATAATTATATATACGGCCACAGTGAAGAGCGCACGCGCGATACCTACTCGGTTGACTATATAGAGTGTGCCGACAAACGAACGAGTACAAACATATAAACTTGATAGACAATCGCGTGAATCTAACATGATGACTCGGCTGTTTCGGGGGGCGGTCACAATGTCTTTAAACACGGAGGAACGGTCAAGTGCGTGCGAAAAATCTCCGTCAATGTCACGTGTCTCGACGGCCGATGATAGTTTTCCGTCGTAAACCTTGCAGTATATAATATGTATATTATATGGGTACGACTTCGGATTTCGCACGTAAATGTTATCAGCGCGTATTATGTGCTTATAATAATCATATGATTTGTTTGAGGTTTTGGTGTCCCTGGATTCGGGACAAAAATAATATCTCCCTATCTAATATATCTGCCTATCTGCATCGCAGAATTAATTAAAAATATAAATAAAAACTCCTGTGTCTATCCGTGTTACCTACCATAAATCGTTTATGAAATATCGTTAATGTGATCCAATTTATAATATGCCACCAACATTATCATTCAAAAAACGTCTTATTTCAAATTAAATATGTTGAATCCTCCTATGTTGGCTTAGTAAAAAAACAAACTCTAATAAAACCTCAAATTGTTCATAACATTATTAATAATAAGTAATAATATTTTCACAAACATTGAATTATTTACTCTATTTTGTTTTCAAATTTTAATTTTATAGTGTTTTAAAGTTTTATAATTTTTTTCTGAGGATCATTGGCAATTTGTTTTTTTTTTAAATGTTGTTTGCCCCTCTTGGAAAATCGGGTCTTACTTTTAGCTGCACATGGGAGGTTTTTTCGTGTCACCGATATTACGTCATTATTTATAATAATACATAACATTACATTATATTCACAACTATACATCATCGTCGTCTTGGAGTTATTCTTTGGCAATGATGCTTATAAATCTATCAAAAGAGCTTTTATGTTTTATCCTCTTATAAGTTATAACCTACCTAACATATGTATACACATATTGTGTAGGTACTCTCTGATCGGTCTAATTGCTGCGTCTCCGGCAAGAGCAGGGGTCAGGGGCAACCATCATAGGTATACGTGCAGAGCAATATGTAACTAAATATATACCTATATACCTACATAAAATAACTAGAATAATACCGTTTCGTTTGTTTCATATCCGATCGCCTTATCTCGTTGACTCGATCTCGAACTCTACACAAAGTATTATTATATATTATAGCTATTACGACAATAACGGTCGCTCTGTTTCGGACACTACAGCGGCGAGTCCACATGCATTTATACGATATAATATACAGTATACACGTCCCTATAGCTCTCTCCTATTACAAAAACTCGAGGTATTATGAGGTATTATAATACAGGTACCTACCTATATCTTGTCGTGGATGCCACGCCTGCAAACAATAAAACGTCCAGATCATCGGCTTTATCAGCCTATAAAAATCAATATGAGAATAATAATACGATGATCATACGAGACCTCTATTCCGAAATACTAAATACTTAATAAGTATTTTATGTTCCATGCTGATGAAGTTTTGTATTTTAATCCAAGAATAACATAATAATTGTAATTCGTCGTCGTAAAACGTTGTCCGAAATATAAATAACTATTATCGTAGTTAGGCCAACGGCGGAATGGCTCTAATGTGTTAAACAGCTGTGCGACTTAAAATACAATTAATAATACTATATATATATTATGACATAATATTATAAAAAACGGAATACCTATTGTAGGGGTATTTAAAATTATATAATGTATACGAAACCGAGTGAGTAGGACATATTGAGGCTTTCTAGGTTTCTGGAAAAAAATAACAAAACCGGAATGATCGTTCGGTAGATATTACATATAAGTATACAATAAGAAACCGTATACAGGAAGTTGTATTTAGATAATATAATAGAGGAGGTAAAAACGTTTTTTTTTTTTTTTTGTGCATAAGAGATGTTTTTACGGTGTCTATATAATATTATGGACAGTGGCCAAATTCTTTTTTGAGAAATGGCCAAAACATAATATAGTTTATTTTGCCTCCTGTTGTAGCGGTATGTGCTGTATTGTTAAATTTGTTACGGTGGTTTATATCGCCTTTTTTTTCTTACATAAACATAATGTATAGGTACTTTCGGCGACAATGACGTTTATAAGGTTAAGTGCGTATTATGTAAACGGGATACGTGATCTATAAAATTCAAACCTCTCAGACCACAATATTCAATTGTATTACGACATGTCAACAGGACATTGCGAATACCCTGACACATGAGCAGGTAGGTCCTGGGGACGCATCAATGACGAAATACTACCGCTAAAAAACTGCACACCATGAATGAACATGACGTATCAATGGACGTACGTCGTATATACGCACATAAACGGATCACACGCACTGCGTGATACACTCAGGACGTATTATTAAGTGAGAAAAAAAAACGTCTGACCTTTTGCAACACATATAGTTCACACTATAAATATATATTAGACATATTGTTATAATATACTAGCAGGGAGCAAGGTAGTGTAGGTATTATATTGATATATATATATATAAATATAGGTATATTACGGTCGATGCTGTAACTTTGAAATATATAGCCATATAGGTAGGTATATTATATAACATAAACGAGAATCCATCATATGTTATTATTGGTAGGTACCTATACCTTAAATAGGTATATTGACGGAATGATATTATTTTATGTGTGTATCCCATGTACCTATATTATGGGCACTTATATTGTTATATTTATATATCGACTAAATGGTTTGCGATGCACACGTAATATGCAATAAGCACAGGTATATAAGTATATGAAATGTAAGTCTTTATTATAAAATATATAGTGAACGTATTGACGTATAGTAGACGCCACAGAGTACCTATTTTCAAAAAATGTTACAAATTCAATTCCCACTTACCCACCCACCACGAAAATAATTACCTATATATTTTGTTTATTGAATACCTAAATAATATTTATATAAAATGTGGTAGCTACCACTACACCATAATACATGGGATGTGCGCCATTGGTAGTAGACGTTTAATAACTGAATCGAAATCGACAAGTTCCTAAATTGCACTGCCTTTAAACTCGAAGGATTGGATGTTAGGTTATGGTTGACACTATATATTATATAAAATCAATACGAAAATACGAAATACATAACGACGGCGGTGCTGACGGTATATATCTATATAAATATACGAATAAATATATTTTAAGATCAAAAACGTATGACTACGATAGATAAGACCCATCTATAATACATTGTATATCGTTTATCATTATATTCCTATATGATTATTGTGTGTGTATTGGTATAAACGGTGCAGTAGTAAATGGAACTTGAAATAGTTAGTGAACGGTAAGTATAACGTAATCTGCAGTACGACATAAACTGCAATGTACTTATACATAATAATAAATGTACCTATACATGGACACGTTGATAAATCCATATTAGAATTGGACACAAGTAGATATCGATCAATTTGGGACAAGTCTTATATATGCTAAACATAGGCAATGCATACTTTGTTGTATAATATTTATATAGTCATATAAATATATACAAGTAACTATATATATATAGGTAATCTGGACTTACGCATTCCAGCCACGTGGTTCTTTTTCATCCACGGGTAGATGACCCGGTCCGATGACTCGCTGTCGTCCATCATGATCGGCGACCCGTTGACCGTGGTCATCATCATCTCGTCTGTGTCCGTGTTGCAGTCGTCCATGTCGTCGGAGCATGATCCGTCCAGCGGGTTGTTGGACATGTGGTTGGACGACGACGGGCTGGGTTGCAGGTGGCACGGCAGCGGCGATGGCGACGAGTCGTCCTTGATATCGTGCGACATGACAGCGTTGAGGGCCACCGCCTGCAGGCCGCCGCCGGCCCCGGACGGTATTATACTGCCACCCTGGCACTGTTGCCCCCCGGCGTTGTGCATCAGGGAGGCTGGGGGCTGTTGGGCCTCGAGCGGCATTTGGCCACCGTGGTGCATTTGGTACGCACCGTAATTGGTTGCCGCACTGGTGTAATACGACGGCGTCTGGCCAGGGCTCGGGTACATGGCCTGGATCTGTTGCTGATAGTGTCCCTGATAGTGTCCACCCCCGCCACCGCCACCACTGCTCACCCCGAGGCCACCCGAGCTTCCGACACCGACGACGCCGCTGGCCTGCACTTGCTGCTGGTGGCCAGCACTGCCACCTCCGCCACCGCCACCACTACCGCCGACGTGTTGAGTCTGTTGGCTCAGGTGATTGGAGTGATGGGAGGGGTGGTGGTGCTGATGTTGGTGGTGGTGATGTTGGTGGTGAGGGCTGCCGAAAAAGTCCGGCGAACCCATGTAGTTCTGCATGTTGCTGTAGTCATCCGGCGGTGAGTACTTGGGTTCCACCATCATCATCTGGTGCATCTGCGTCGGTTGATGGTACGGCAGCGTGTTGTGAGTGAGAAACGAATTCATTGTTGGCGCATCCAATACGACATGCACTATATATTATATGGGTACTATATTACTGCGCGTGCACGGATTGCGGCGGATAGTTTAAAGCGTATATCTACGAAGTTATAGTACATACGACACTACTATAATAATATATACACGACGACGGTGATCGAAAAACTGAGGACGTCCGACGAACGTCGAGCTCCCAAAAAATAAAAAACAGCGAGACGAGCGATATTATAACGATTGCGAAATACGACGCGAGGAAGACGAACGGGACACGTTGAAGACGAGTATTCGCACTCTCGCGCGGTCCGACAAGTCTTATAATATTATTTATCCAATAGAATCCCGACGGAGATCCGGTCAACAACACTCGAAACTAAACGAACGACGAATGACGAGACAATTTTTTTATTCCCTGCGATCATATGGTACTATATACGACCTACGGGCGGCGCACACACACAAAAACACACTCGGAACACCGTTTTGGGCATACTGATGCGCGGCGGCGGCGGTGACGACGGCCGTCGGGGCCGGTGCGCTCGGCAGTCGCCGCCGTCAACGGGTGGAGGGGAAAACGACGCCGGAAGGCACGCCCCGCACGTGACCATCTGTCGACCAATCGCAGGGCGCCGCCATATCGCCTACCATGTTTGCCGAGGCCGCCAACGACGTCGCGCGCGCCGCCGTCCACCGCGCGACGATCGGGCCGATTTTTCTCGGCTTCAATGAATAAAGATGCATAATAATAATAGGTATGATACAAACACAGTGGCACAGTGCAGTAATAATAACATTAAAAAGCTGTATACGAATTTTATGTTAATTATATTATATGCGTTATAGGTATACAGCCATACAGGACAATAAAAAGTGTTTGGCTGTAAGTCCCTAACATCTTGATGACATTTCGTTGCCGAATTAAACATTATATGTAACTATATATTAGGTAGGTACACATTAGTTAGATATCTATATTATATGTGACTGTGTATGTATTAGGTAGGTATATAAATATTTAAATATAACACAGTTTTATATCGAGCCAGCTTTCGAATATCGGAATATTGCACTGCGAGGATTTTTGTGGACCCCAGAGACTTGGGAAAACGCTGAGTTTATAAGTCATATTCTTTATATTATAGTATATTTATTTGTAGAAAACAAAAACAGAATATATGCAGGGTATTCTACTATATACCGCATAGATATAGTATATATTATATAGTATAAGATATGCCAATACACTCATGAATAAGTAGACCTATACCTACGGTATAAATAAATCATAAAATTAAAATGTACCTATATTATAATATATTATGCTTAAAAAAATGTTTCATTAACTGACGATTATTATAAACTTAGTATAAAATTCTAAATAGATTCAATATATTGGATTGGACAAACAATGAACGGAGACCATACAATTTGTAGATAGTCATAAAGCTACCTATATAATAGATATATATAGGTAATCAAGCACTGCGATAGAAAGCACAATATTATATAATATATAACAATATTTGATGGTTGACTACAGGTGCAGGTTACTAAAATGTTGGCACCTTTGATAAATAAAACCTAACATTATTGACTATAAAATACCTATACGGATACACCCATATATAAATTATGCTTATTATTTTGCTGCATATACGCCGTGAGTCCGTGAAAATATAAGGTATACAAAAAAAATTAAGTTGTTATGCGCTTGCACAAAATATAAGAGTTAAACAATTTTAAGTTATATGAATTTATGATCCATCGCACTATATATATATATACAAACGTAATATTCATATAATATAATATTTACTAAGTCTGCATATACGCTGCAATGGCGACTAATATATTGGTAGTATAGGATTGCATTTTTTAATAATAGGTACTTACGTATATTACAAAAAGTCTTTTTCGTCAATATTTTTTGTTAGGATATCCTTCCGTGTAAGACATTATTGCCTTTATTATTATATGATGTTCATTATATGAGCTGGAGTAAAATAAGAAATAAATAGCGAAGCATTAATTATTTTGAAGAGATAGTTTGAAATGTTTGAATTTCGTTGGGATTAGATTTTTTAGTTATGCGCCCCATTATTGATTGCAGACCATTAATATGTTTGGAGGATATTTTTATTTACGTTTTTAATTTTTTAAATTATTATTGTTAATGAGGGCCTTGTTAAATTTGGGTGGGTAGGCTTTTGATAATTATGCGTTTATTCGCAATATTATTTTAAATTCTAAATAATATAATCTAATTTAGTTGCATAATAAAAAAAATAAAGTTTCATGTAATATAATATATATATGTATATTAAAATGTACAGTCGCACAATGTATTATACCTACCTTAATATATAGATACTATATATTATATAATATATAATATGAGCTTCGTTAGGTATTATATTATTATGTAATATTATTTGGATATTCCCACAGTTATTTTTGGGCAGAAGAAAGCGAGTATCTGAATATATCTGTATTTAAAATAAAATATTTATATTAATATAGGTAGGTATATATACCGTCCCTATAGTCAAATATGTGTATATTATAATATAGTAGTAATGTGAAGACTTATTTTGAATTTTACAATACATTTTACATTTGTTATTTATTGTTTTATATAGGTAGGTCTTAGGTTTACTTAAATATATAATAGAGGTATTAAAGAACCGAGAGGGTGGGCAAGACCCCTTCGACCTTCCCATGCTACTCCTTTCGCTCATACTTCAATCTACTAATCATGTATGTCTAGAAATTCACTAAACTAGACCGGTTTAAATTTATCCCACATTATCCCGCACCGGGATAATGAACCATGTAAATGATATGGTCCAAACATACCGGTGCAGCATTATTTTTCACACCGGTTTAATCTAGCCAATTTGTAGTGTATGTGTGTACTGTGTATATTATCTTTACATAATATTATAATATATAGGTAGGAAGATGAGCTCATATATAAATATATTTACACCACATTTAAGTGGTGTCATAATAAATGGAAATATATAATATAATGTGTGTGCAATATCTCTCACGTTGGAAATGGTGTGCGGCGCATATCGCGCAGAGGATCGGACCGCGCGCGCGACCAATGATAGACGTGTCGCACGAGCGCTATAACGTTCCCCGCGAGAGTGATTGATTGCACGCCCATCGGAAAACGGTGGCAGTGGCGGCGGCGGCGGCGACAGGAAAAAGGGAATATGTATATAATAATATGCGAAACGCGACGCACTCAAAAAGGGTGAGAATATAATAATCATGACGATGATAATATAACAGCGGTGGAAATATATACTATAATGTGTATATGTATGGATATACAAATGCTCGAATCCACTCTACTCTCTCCCTCACACACACACATATACACACTCCGTGTAAACTCACACAAAAATAAACATATTTGCAGTATGCGGGGGAGAGAACGATGCGATGTGAGTGAGTGTGCGACAAAAGTTGCGATCGAGCTCTGGCAGTCGATGCGCCAGTCGAGTTCATTACCGTAATGAACGGTTGCGGCCGGCGAGCTACAAAAACGGTGCGTTGATGGTTTGTTGGTCGAAAGGGTTTTTCGAGGTGGTCCCTCGAGAATTATCATATACCTATACTAACACAATATTATATATATATATATATCCGAGCTGCAGTGACCTATATATATATAAAGCCCCTCACATATATCATCTTATGAGCATGTATATGTGTATAGGTATATAAAATACTATACATATACCTATATAAATATATAGGAATAGGTTATATTATGTATACGCTCGCGGTAATTTATAATATATAAAAGTTACTTTTTATGTACATGCCCCTTATATTATGTACACATAAACACTCTTATTTAGGTAGGTACCTATATACATATATTATCTTATACGTAGGTGATGCTACAGGTGCGTCTTTTGGCTGCGAAAACGGCAATCCCGTTAATTGCTCGACGGTCTATATACGCGCGCAGTATGTGTAATAATAAATGCTCTTAACACGCTGCTCGTCATCGTTTAAAAGTATACTAAAATATATAACTGCAACGCACAATTATCTGCCACCGCCCATGTTTTAATGTAGGTATACCTACACATACGCGTGTCCTCACGAACTCCACCACACTCGTTTCCCAATACTGCGTAAATAAAACAGTATATATAAGTATCTACTATTATATACCTCTGTAAAATAATTTTCAGCCACAAACACCGCTGCAGTACCTACCCACCTCATAATTTTAAGCTCGACCGATAGTCACCGAGATCTTTAAAAATATGCTGTGCAGGCAATAATTAAAAATACTAAAATATATATTATAATATAATATTAATATTAATATATAAGAACTATATATTATAATTAATAAATTATTTGTTTGCTACAAGCTGCAGCTATATAGTAGAATAGACTTGTTGTATATAAGTATTAATTTTTAAAGAAAAACTAAATATTGTCAGATTGACCATATTACATATATATTATATATCTACTATATACCATATAGTACCTATCCTCTCTTCACTAAATAAATATATATCATATATTATATATTCTTCCTTGTCCGTCATCTATAGGTTATTCGTTATTTTTTTATCTGTGATTGCCATTATATAGGATCAAATAATTCCTCTTAATATACATAGCAAACGTAAGTATATTATAGGTTATTATTAGGACAGAGGACTTATGCAGACATTTACATATTTATTTTACAGCATGGGCTGCTCAGAAGTAGCTGAAATAGTTAGAAACTTAGATACAAATAACGCGCATGTAATGACAAAGTAGATTTTTAGGTTGTATCACCAAACAAAACGGAAAGAGCGAATAGAGATTCAAAAAGTTTTGCTGGTATTTTATATCTAAACTTAATGCAATCTATACCTAATAAGTAATACGTATAATACCTAAATTTAAGTAATTTATATAAAAATGACAATTATTCACATAGCTATGATAAATATAATATAATCGATAACCTTTTTTATTATGTAGGGTGATTTACCAATAATGCTCATAGCTATTTATTTTTTTTTATCAAAAAAGAATTTATCCAAACTTTGATTTTTAGAATTTTTATGTTGGTACCTATATACTTAAGCATCATAGTTTCAAATTATTTATAGATTTGTATACCATACCCACTGTGCAATCTAAGTTACAAAACGTCGCTATGTTAAGTTTCGATCACATCAAAATATTACTAAGTAACAATATGATGTAATATTGTATAATTGTTCCATAAAAATAATATCTAATGTATCATCAAGTAACATTACTTTAATGTTACAAGTATCACATGTATGCAATGCTACAAATGAACATTTATGCTCTGTTTAATTATTGTTGTATTGAGATAATCTTGTTTATTCGTTAACCCACAGTTGCGGCCTGCAATATTATAATATTATTACCTTATTTAGTTATTTATAAGTTCAAAAATATACCCAAATAGATATAATATCTCATTATAATAAATACTATCATTGGTTTTTCCGTTTCGGACTTCGGGGAAGCCGACCCATAGCCCTTGCTCCCCCGTGCTCTGTATAGGTGTGCACATCAGTCTTGGCTGCAAGGTTTATTTAATCATTATTCTATCGCAGACTGCAGTGCCGTTAGTCGCAACTTTACTGATCTATTATCTGTATCCATTATTGTTAATAACAATATTATAGTTATTACTTATTAGTTGTTACATCTTTTTGTCGCCAACCACCTTTTCCCATCGTTCGACGCTCATTGAGTACCTACTTGTTTCGCCGTTTAAAAAAGTTAAATATATTTTATACTACGGCGTGTTGTTTGAACAAAAAGAAATGGAGCACTATAGTGAAGAATTCTCGACTCCTTTAGCTGTTAAACAGGTAATTATTATAACCAATTGGTCTGCTTTGTAGTCAATATTTGGGGTATGAATTTGTAAGTATAACATTTTTTTGTCGTTTGAGAATCAACAATAGTAAGCCTAATATCATTTTTTTTTAGTTAAATTTAATGTAATAACCTATATGGCTGAATTATATATTGGTATAAAGTCATTGCCTTATAGATATTTACTTTCTCCTTAAGATCAATTAATAATTATTAATTTTGTATGCATTGTCATAGAGACAAACCAAAAAACGTTGGGTTATTACGACATTTCCGGACAGCAATGACTTCAGTGTCATACCAACAAATTGGGTGTTGAAACGGTTGATGGTAGTGGAAATGTATTGGTAAAATGTGTGTGGCCCCCATCCACTTTACAAGTAACAAGTGATGTCCTAAAAGAAGGTTTAGAACCGACAGATAATTGGGGTACTTATCAGTTATCGGATAAAACTTCATGAAAATTAGAAAGAGTATAGTATGTACATTATATTAATTAAATAGTATATTAATTATTAACTTAAATTTATTACTTTTAATATACAATATTCATTTTTATAGGTGATTTTGGAAAAGCTTGGCACACACATGTATAGCGCTATCTGACCAGTCAGCAACTGAAGTAGACCAGCAAATAAAAAATAAAACAAAAAACAAAAGAATGTGGGGTCAGTCATCAGTCAGTCAGATAGTTGCAAATTTAGATACTTCAAGTGATGAAGGTAATCAACCATTTAATTCTTTTATTATTGCTTACTTACTTATTTTGTTTTTAACTTGATAGATATCAACATTTCACCACATTCAAAAATAGTCAAAAGTTCACAAACTGCTGTTTTGAGTGAACAAAACATTGTAGAAACTATTGGAGACACCAATTCTGAGCCTCAGTATTGCCAATTAAATAATATCAACTGCATATCATCATCGAGTAAAGCAAATGAATTGATGAATATGCCAGAGCCTTGCCGTTATTTTAACATGCCTGAGGTAATAGTTAAGTAATAATCATTTTTAGGAACTTAAATAAATCGCTACTCTCAACCTACTTAAAAAAAAAAATTCTAAACTTTTATAAATATTTTTACAGTAGGTATAAATTCCTTAGAATTCCTAAATCAATTGTTAATAGTTTTTTTTTTTTTTTATTTTAATTTATTGTTTGAACTTAACATGATTTAACCACAAATTATTGAATAGGTACATCTAAATTTATATTCTTATTTTTAATATGATCTTATATTTAAATAAATACTTCCTAGCATAAATAAGTAGTGACTAGTTCTTAATTATTTAAAAAATATTTAACAGTTTAAGACAAGTTTTTAAGTCATGATAGTAACAAAAAAAATTGTTTTTTACTATTATCTGATTATAAATAGATATGCTCTGACTGACCCATTTTGGATAAATAATATAAATCAAGGTTTAATTATTATTATTTAAATATTTATAATATTAAATAATGAAATATAATAATTACTAATATAATTCATAGATTATAATTTTTCAATAGATCTGTTTTAGAAATGAAATATGTTCAACATTTTTTTTGTTTTCTACCATTTTGTTGTAAGATCTACTTTGAAATCTGTCAGATAAATTAGGTGATCGGCACCACACAGACATCACAATTATTTACATTGTCTCACAAATAGACAAGTATTTACCAGTACCAATTTTGTGTTTTTAGCACTAATATTATAGTTTTTTATTGTACTATGGGCATATTGTTTTAAAAGGAAAGTTAAAGAAAAACTTTTATGTACATTTTTTGCATTTGGTTACTGCAATAAGAATCCTTGTTACACCTGAAACGCGTGTTTCTTTAAATGCAACAGCCAAAATATTACTTGACACTTTTGTAAAAGATTATGCTACTCTGTACGGCCAAAAGTTCATCAATTACAATGTTCATAGCTTAATACATCTACCTTTTTTCGTTCTAAAACATGGGCCACTTGAATCTTTTAGTTGTTTTAAATATGAAAACTACTTGCAAGAAATAAAAAATATATAATTAGGTGTTCGTGTTTGTTAGTACTAGATGGTATGTAGATGAATATATTTAAAAAAACTACCTGCTTAAAAATATATAGAAACAAAGAGTAGTTCTTATTTTGTATAGCCATTTAAGATATTCCTTAACAATGGTATACAAGCATTTATAGTGTAAGAAAATCAGACATTTATAATCGACGATTTAATGATAATTTATGTAATATACAAATGCAATTTGGCTACATGCCTATATACTACAGCACTTTCAATCTTAATAGTATTATACTATTATATATATCATATATAGAAGTTTAATGTACCCTATACCAGAGCGGGTTCCCAACCAATATTCTCTGTGTGCTTATTCTTTTTTAATATGTAAAAACTCATGCTTTTCCACCTCAGTATTAAACAAATATTTTAAGACACAAAAACACAATTGCGTTGATATATAAAGGCTATATTATAATAGATACTTTTATTGGACAGCTCCACTTTTATTTGACCTTGAAATTGTTTTTAATTATATGTAATAGTTGAATCCCACGATCCATGCCCCCTTAATCCCCTGGAACATTTTGTACGCCCCTAGGTTGGGAAACAATAGTGCAGTTATATAATGTTACACTGCTGTATATACATTATACATTTATACGTAGGTATACCTACATTCAATTATTTTTTTTTGATGAATACTTTTTTCTCTTCCATAATAATAATAATAATAATAATATTATGTCAAAATATATCAACACGACTTCCTGTATGCTGGGTTTCTTCGTTTTTAATATACCGTAAGTACACATTAGTTATTTCATTATTTGTACAAATAATATTTTCCATAAATTAAATATCATTAAAAACGTATTGATTCAGTCACTATAATAAACTATCTGATATAAATATAAAATATATAGGTATCTATGATCTATATAATATCAATAATATTAATAATATATAAAAAAAACAGTGGACAACTAAATGTGTATAGATACTGAAATTATATATATACCTAATAAGCGTATACTTATACAAATAATAGGTACCTAAAGGTAAAAATAATACTAATTAAAAAGTATACACATGTTAAATTATCTAGGTATATGTGTAAATGTGTTTTTATTGAGTATAAAGATAGGTACTTATAAGTACATAATACCTATATGAAAAAGTTGTATACATAATAGCTATATATTATAGGCACTCACTAGAACGACGATGAAAACTGGATAAATACATATAAAATATACGACACGGAACATTTGTTTCAAGACAACACCTAGCTACATCTCGTGTATATATATATATATATATATATATATATAATACTATACGTGAGTGTGTAGGTACTATATTCTATAGGTATATATATGTCGTAGACAAGAGGTTCCGGTTTACACCTATATAACATAGTAATAGCTGCATGATAGGCGTATGTATGTTTATATTATATATTATATATATTATGTATAACAAATCGTGGGTAATCGTGTTTTACACGGTTATTTGACGGCGTGTGCTGGCGTCATTCACCGGCCTCTCCACGCTGTATATTATACCGAAGCTACACATATATTTAAATTACAAGAAGGTATAATATATATATATATATAAATACATACGCACTCGCGGAACAAATCACGCACGGGCAGGAGGATGCAACCGGACAGCTATATATTTTATATAAGCGTGCACTAGGTATATAATATCGTATCGATATATATATAGCTATTACAGCTAGTATCACCTATATTATATTATATAATAATAGTAAGTCATAATAATTACACGGTTTATTCTATTCTATAATTCTATATATAACATGATACATATATAATATATATGTATACTAGCTGAACCCGTGCACTTCGTTGCCCGTTAAATGTACCAACTCTATATGACTCAAACTTTGTTCAATTATTTATTTTATATTAGGTGAATGGTGTTTAAAATTAATCTTAACTTTTCCGGTGCCCGGAATAAACATTCTGATTCGTAGCAGTATATTATCAGGTAGGCAATCTACCTGCGGTAGATCGCGGACCCCGTGCTATTTGTACGGAAGTGTATGATTTAACTGTAAAGTATCAAAGTTATATTAAGTTTGTTGTATTCTACCTATGGTGGATTAATATAATCAATTGATACAAAATCCTAACCTAACCTGTTGCGTCACTGTTGTATTTTTGACATCCAGATTTCCTACTTAGTTTTTTTATTGTATTACATTAGAACCTTCTCCTGACAATTACGAACACAACAAAAAAATAATTAGTGAAATCGGTCCAGCCGTTCACGCGTGATGCGATGACCAAGGGAAATAGGGATTAATTTATATATATATACCCACGTGCCAATGTCATCAAATATTACAGATACCTAAGCGTGGATAGGTAGGTTGTAGGTATATGATGAGCTGGTTTATTATGTGAATATTTATAATAGCTATATGGGTGCGTTATATACTTATATATAGCCGTATAGGTATATATATATATTATATATTACACAAATACCATATATATTTTAATGTTTTTATGGGTATAATATATTATATATCAGTCCATTGAAGTCAATCACGTATTAAAGACTTACATAGTAATATAGACCTTCATTTTGATAAATCAGTCGTATAACTTTAATTTAATGAACACTTATTATTATACTTATATAAGCACTTTATAAGTGTATTGTGTATATTACCATGTGTCCCCAAAAATATAGGGTAGGTACTACACTCCATAACTTAGTCCATATATACATATTTTTGAATTCTGTTTTCGGAACATATGAAACTATAGTTTCATATTGTAGTTATATATATGTACAATATGTCCATATTATTTTATTATACATATATATACTTATATAATACCTACTTAAAATGGTACGCAGTATTCCCCTATGGCCCTATATATTACTGCTGTAGTGCTATAGGTGTCGATTTAATTCGATCTGTCATCGCGTGTACAATATATCATACACCTAAATATAACACCGGTATCGGGAGGTACACGTACTCGTATATTGTATATAAACATATTATAAAAATCCATCCCTCGAATAAAATATATACCTACAGCAAAAACAATATTACGTCTACATATTTGAAGCGGTTATTGATAGTTGATAAATAAAAAAATATTATACCTAAATAATTATGTTATAATATCAATGTATAAAATCATACTGAAATTTAGCATATTAAAATAATATTAATAAATAACCGAAAAGGAGGACATCACAACTAGCACACGTAAGTAGTGAAAACTAATAATATATCATCATAATTTATTGTCCAATCGAGACACTACTATTATGAAAAAACACACTGGACAGTGGACATTATCTCTTGGACCTCAGTACTCAATCTGTAAAAAGATTTCAGGAGAAGGCTCAGGAGAAGGCTGTCTTGTGTACAGTGCAGATGTTTCTGTTACGGAAATATATATGTAAATTGTAAGCATAATATCTATATATTTATTTATTAGTTTATTTATCGGTTATCTAATTCCTAGAGTTTAATTGTTGTTTTAAATTATAACAAAGTGGAGTCCAATAGGACTTGATATTTTTATCTCTCCAAACTGATTAAGGCTATTTTATTTATTATAAAATGTTTACACAAAATAATCTCACATCAGAGTAGGTTTTTATAGAAATTAATAAAGTAACCGCAGAAGTTTATTTATTAAAAATGATAAACTATAACAATTTTCCTTATGAAACCAATTGAAAACCTTAGGAAAAGTATCTAAGTTAAGAGCTAGAGTAGTTAAATTCCACCGAGGTGATTTAAAAAAACACCTAAGTAAATGAAGATTTGAATAAACAAGTTGACGAAGTTTAAAAAAAATCAATATAAAACAAATTATAAATAGAACGAGGGATAAGAGATTCAGATTCGAATACCTTTACCAGCGGATCCCAAACTGTTTTAGGTCACTCATCCCCGAAACAAAAAAAAATAGGTACCTAATCGTGTCGTCCATGAATAAATGAAACAATATTTTTTATGATTTAAATATAAGCATAATATTTTTATTTTATTACAAAACAAAAAAATAAATAATATTGATAATTTATTTTAATGTGTGTAATGCCCTTTTTTGTGTGTATTATAATGCCTCAAAATGCACCACGTTTGAATCATTGATAATACTTTCAAACAAATAGCACATTTAGGACGTTCTTCGTTGTCTATGTTAATATAAGTAAAACCCAAAGTCTAAGTAACTCGTCGTATTTTCTGAATTTATTTTATATAGGGATTATTCACTGTCAGGTGTTCAAAACTAATAAAATGGTATTCTTTGAGTGTACCTGTAGGTACCTTCCTCGTAATTGAGTAGGTAATTGTATTATAAATGTATTAAATTTGAATTCAAAGGTATAGGTGTACGTATGAAGCATCATTGAATGCTAAAGATGATTCTGAGAGGAAATGTCGTGTCAGCGTTTATTTCTAAAGATACCTACTTTTATTTATTATTATTTATTATGCTATTTGTTATTTATTTTGATATGAGTAATGCGGTAGGTTGAACTTTATTAATATAAAAAAATCGGATTAATTAGGCTTGGTATAATAATCACGGGGCGATAATATGGGTAGGTAAGTGGTATATAGTTTGAAATAAGTTAAAATATTTTGGAAACTGTACATAGAAAATAATAATATACATAATGTGAAAAAGTTTCAATTGTTTCTACAGTTAATATTTTTTAAATAAAAATAAAATAACTAAAATTGTAATAATAGCTAGTACAGTGGTACCTAAAATTGTGCATACCAGCATAACTATGTATATTTTTAATTTTTTAATTACTGTAAGGACACCTTATGAAAACCTTGAATTATCTAAATTTTCAAGTGGTTTGATATTGCAAAAATGTTTTTATATTGTCATTTATATAGAAAATATACCTACCTTATAATTTGTCTGAAGAATAATATTTTTATTCTAAATTACCATCCCAAGTAATAAAAAATATCAATTGTAATTTGTTCTGAAATTCAAATAGATTATTATTTCGATAGTACTTACATATACGTTTCGATAGTTAAGTATAAGATATTAAAATATGAGGAATTGGAAATAATATATTCTAGGACACAGAATATATTCGATTTTAGTTTCTTATTTCACTATCATATTTACACCGTTTTACGGTAGGTAAGTCAGTATTAATTTTTAATCTACATAATAATAATATAATAAATGTATTATTTTTGTCAAAAATGAATAAAATATGTAATACTGTGTAATAAGACGTCTTAACGTGATTACGATGGATCGGACGTCAAACTTTGTAATGATTATCTACCAGGTTAAGACGGCGAGCAGTTAGAAATCCTTAAAAATAATTATTGTTATTAGAGTCCGTCGAATCTCAACGTCAACTTCAAGGTACCGACAAAATAATCAAATACTTGCAGAAGTATCGAAGCATAGAAATATCGAATACATAATATATAAACCCTAATTTTGCGAGCTCACGTCATGTGTCTACATTACCAAAAATATCAAATTTTACAGTAAATACCTAGTAAATGTTTTTCGGTATAAGACGGTAAATAATATTACTGGACATTTTAATGATTTTTAAATTTCATATAGAATATATTATATAATAATAAATATAATACTTCTATATCTATGGATACATCACTCGTCACTCAAAATCGTATATCCTCTATATATACGTATAGAGCGTAGGTATTGATAACATTATTTCTACATTGGTTTTAAATGTTTATAATATATTATATACTCTTTTTTTCGTTATAAAACAGGATAATTTGTTCATATTGTATATTATATTATGTTGTACGGTCAAAATATGCGTAGGTATATAATATACTGGTGTACTTTATACACCGAAAAAAATATCATTTGTAATATTAATAATATGATATTGTCGAAGTTTAACAATGTTAATCTTGTCACCTGGATAATAAATTGTGTGAATAACAAGATATTTTGTAAAAACAATGTAATATATTGTCAATATGATAATTATCATGATTGGCGCAAAAATGATTAATAATATTATTATTGAATCAACAATAGCTATTTTATCCAAAAAATAACATAGGTTGTATTAACAATATGGCATTGTTGATGTTTGACAATATCAATATTGTCATTTGGATAATATCTTGTGTGAATAACAAGATATCTTGTAAAAACAATATAATATATTATTGATTTGATAATCATTATTATTAAAATGAAAATGAAGCTCATAACCTCATAAACTTTCTACAAGTTACAACCCATGTCCATTACCCAGTGACCACTCGTAACGTGTTTTACTGTTTTGAGTGTTTTGACATTTGATTTGTGCTTTTGTCTTTTGACTTCCCGAGTGGCGGTACCGAATTTTAAGTTAAATAACTGCAGTTTGAATAGGTTTACCTATAGTTCCTCGTGGATTCAGTGTGTTGAAAATATTGCATTTGTGGCACTGTGGCAGTTGCGAGTTTGCGACTAACTTCTAATTTCTGTCAATCAGGTAAGTATCCATTATGATATGTTATATTTGCAAATGTGATGTTGTTGGTGAATTGAAAGCTTTAGTTGTACATTATAAATTAATTCATTTACTTAAGCCTGATAGTTCTTATACATGTTTGGAAAATGCTTGTTCACAATCATTTAATTGCTTGTCATCATTTAAAAGGCATGTCAATAAGAAGCATGTAGCTGTTATTTCTACAACATCTCCTTGTACTTCTACCAGTCTACAAAGTGGTAACTGTGTACAAGAAATATTTAATACGGCCCCGAGTATAGAGTATTCTACTACAGATAGTATTAATAATTATGATGAACTTAAAGATACATTTAACTTTGGAAAATCTGCAAAAGAATTGTATGAATCAACTTTAAAATTTATTGTTAGCTTATACAATAATAACAATTTCAATAATAGTGATGTACTTTATATTCAGTCTGGGATGACAGAAAATATTTTGAAACCTATAGCCTCCATTCTTAAAAGTATGGTCAAAATTAATATTTCAGAACCTATATTAGTTTCTACTTTTAATAGGCTTGAGGGATTAATACTAGATCCATTTAGTTATTGCAGTACAGAGTATCACTTAAATAATTGGCTTATAAGCAATAACTTGTTATGCAAAGTCCAACAGATAACTATTAATAATCAAATGTGTCCTGTTTCTTATAGTGGTGAGATTTGTTATAACGAAAAAGTAACTAAAGGGGCTCTCTTACCATTACAATTCCAATTTAAACAATTTTTCGAACATGGTAACAATTTCAAAACAAGTTATGATAGGCTAGTTAATTTCCAAACTGACAAAACATCTTTCTCAAATTTTGTACAAGGAAATTTATGGAAACAAAAAACATCTCAATATGAAGGAAAAATAGTTTTTCCATACTTTTTGTACATTGATGATTTTGAGATAAATAATCCATTAGGATCTCATGCGACGTATCAATCTATTGCAGCCATTTACTATAGTTTTCCTCTTATTGAAAATAATTCTAAGCTATCAAATATATTTCTAGCTGCATTAATTAAATCAGCTGATTTTAAAGAATTCGGAAATGATCCATGTTTATTGCAAATAATTGATGAAATTAATTATCTTGCTAATGAAGGAATAATTATTACAACAGAACTTGGTGACTTTAAAGTTTATTTTATTCTTGGATTAATTTTGGGGGACAACTTGGGGCTCAACAGTATACTTGAATTCAGTAAGTCATTTTCTTCCAATTATTATTGCCGGTTTTGTAAGACTCATAAAAATATTGCAAATAAGCTTTGTGAAGAAGATGGCTCATCTATGCGTAATACTAATAACTACTTAGAAGATGTAGCCCAAATGAATTTCAGTGAGACTGGAATTTATAAAAACTCAATTTTAAACTGTATTGAACATTTCCATGTCGTAGAAAATTATTGTGTAGATATTATGCACGATATCTTTGAAGGCATATGTCATTATGATATGTGTCACATTATTAAATATTATACTAACACGGCACAGATTATTTCTTTGTACACTTTAAATAAACAAAAAACTAATTTTAATTATGGACCAATTGAAGTTGGTAATATATCTCCTGAAATTACTGAACAACATTTAAACAAATGCCATTTAAAGATGTCAGCTAGAGAAATGATGACATTTGTTCACTTTTTTTCTATCATGGTTGGAGAATTTATTCCTGAAAATGATGAAGTTTGGAAATTTTATTTAACACTTGTTAAGATAATTGATATGCTTCTATCATACAAGTTTACTGAAAGCAAAATTGAATATCTTAAACAACTAATACATCAGCATAACTCTATGTATATAAAGCTATTTAATGATACATTAAAACCTAAGCATCATTTCTTAACGCATTATCCCAATATTATTCGACATGCAGGACCTCCAAGACATTATTGGTGCTTTCGCTTTGAAGGGAAACACAAGGAACTTAAAGCTTATGCACGTACCACATCATCACGGAAAAATATTACTTTGACATTAGCAAAAAAATTTCAATATAAATTTGCTTACATTTTACTACAACCTATTAATACTCTGCACACTGTATTGAAACAAAAACATTGTATAAGCAGCTTATATTCAAATACTATACTTACCAAAATTTCTCTTACCACAAATGGCACATCTTTTTTTTCTTGTTACAATCAAATAGAGTTCATGGGGACAGTTTACAAAAGAGGATATTATTTAACAACATTTATTGAAGAAATTAATTTATTTGAGATATTAGAATTAGTGGTTATTGATAATCCCATTTTAATAATCTATGTACTAGTTAAACAGATTAAAATAGAAAACTTTAATTCACATCTTGAATCATTCGAAGTTGATAAAGACAGAACCATTGTAAATAATTGTTTGATTTTTAAAATAGAAGAATTCAGTGGACCCCCTATTAACATTACACCAACTTCATCAGGCAGATTAATGATCCGTCTAAAAGAATTTTTTTAATAATTTATATTTTTCAACCGTAATTCTATGTATATAATAACGTTATTTTCATATTTGTATATATTATTTTTTTTAAATCTTTAATTAGTATTTTAGCATTTATTAGATTACAGTATAATTTCAAGTAAAATAATAATGGATGGACCAACAGAAACATATATAAATTCACATTATGCTGTTGAATCAAATTGTGTTGATGCTTTGAACTCTGCTGGCGATATGAATTGTTCTGATGATTTGAATTGTGTTGATGCTTTTATTAATACTGATAATGCTGCAAGTATTATAATATATCCACTTACAAAATAATTTTATAAACACTTGTGACTTGTCTTAAAAAATAGCCATTTTAAAATAAATTATTATCCAGCTTTTAACTAATCCCTTAATAACATTTTTAATTTACAGTCTTCAACAATAGTTATGCCATTTCTGCAAGGTTACGTATATCCAGTTGAAGACTTACAACCTTTGCACGATTTACTAAAAGAGTGGAATTTGGAATGTACTTATCAAACTTTACTTGGTAATATAATAATTCACTTATATTGCGATTCCAATCACAATTATAAAACAAGTTTGCTTACATTAACTTAACTTATTTCAGATGAACTAATTGACTTGAAAATTTTGGCAATTATGAAAGTTGACTATCACACTAATGAACTTTTGAAAAATTACCCACTTGGCATTAAAATATTATTTTCTAATAACTTAGAAAAGTGGCAAAATTCAAAAAAATCATCTTCTATGACATCACTGCTTCCAACTACTTTGGACAAAAAACTTTCTCAAGAAAAACTTTCTTCAGCCATATCTATAAATCTTGGAGAAATTTTAAATGAGTGCTCAACTGGATTAATGATCAATGACTATTATAAGACAAATCACAAATTTAATGACAATATAAGAACATTGTTGGTCGATACTATTATCAATTATGTCATAACTAAGAAAATATCCATGTCTGTTGCCCTCGCTAATAGTATTGCTGATCAAATTGCTGATATATTTCCAACAGAAGTAAAAGTTAGTATTTTTATTTATTATTATATTTATTCTATTTTAATCATTTTTTCTAACTTTTTAGGATTCATATTTTTTAAAATATGATACAAACAAAAATCCAAAGGGTAAGCTGTATGCTAAATATTACAACTCTATGCGAACTTTGAAAAACAGTGGTCTAATACCCTCTAGCAATCATACAAAACGACCAACCAATCCAATTAATCGCAAACACGATTTACATTTTGGTATGTTATTCAGATTTAATATTTAAAAAATAATTGTTAAAATTATTTAAAATTGTTAAAATTATGATACTTATCTTTATTGAATTGGTATGTTGCAGAACCAGAAAATGATGTACAGTATATTCTTGAACAAATTAAACACGATAATAATTGTTCTTTCCCTGACTTAGAATATAACTGGAAAGCAACAACACAGTTCCGTTTAAAAAGTATTCAAACTTCAACCTCTACTCATGATATACTTAACAACTGGAGCAACTATAAATTACCTTTAGGATACAGACTAGTAATTTTTACTTTATTTTAATTTAAAAATATTAAATATAGTAATTTGCTATAGGTCTACATTATTTATAACTTAACAATTAAAATAATATTTTCAGGTTGACATAGATTTTAACACAATGTATCCCAGTTGCTCTAATCTAATTTCTACGTTTGAAGAAAAATCAGAAAAAATCATAAACTTATTGGATGAAAAAATAAAGGACACTTTAAGCCGACGGTTATTTGAAAGTTTGAACGAGCCAACTGCAGATATAAGCCAAAGTATAAACAATTTTATTTTTATAGAAAATGTAGTGCTAATAGTGGCTATAGAATAATGATTTAGGACTTAAGTATTAATTTAATGAATACTAAATAGCATATAAATATAATTGATAAAATTAATAACAGACAATAACATTGTTATACCCTATATATAGGTACAATCTAGTCTCTATAAATTAATAAGATTAAAAAATTGTAATTACAATTTATTTTATCTATTATTAATTTACCCAGCTACATACATTTTGCAATTGATATAAATAAAGTATGTATATCATATATTGTTGTGGTTGTGTAACCATTAAATACTTAATACATTTTAGTAAATTGTAGTAAAACTACTTTAATCTTATTTTGTAGTGACTAGATAGATGGTAATTATACTATCACTATAAATTTTGTACTGTACAATTTAAAATATAATTATATTATTTTTATGTTAAAAATAAATTTAAATATTTCAGATGGGAAGAACACGATTATATTTTATTTATTACATGCAATCTTTATACCAACATCGATAAAAGTCACAAGGGATCACACAGGCAAAAAAAATCAGACAAAATATTCAATCAAAGATTCACAGAATAGCTTCATTGTATTTAAAAACTCAGTTTGTGAAATAGAAGAATACATTAATATCCGTCGTAGCGAAAAATCTCCAATACAGCCTTTTATTATGGTAGTTGGTACCTACTCCTATGAACCCACAAGAAATTATTGTATATTTTGACTCTATAAAATATAAAGTTTTTTCCATTTTACATGCCATAGATGTAACATTTAAATTGTTTCATCTATTTAATTTAGAATATCCACCACAGTCAGTTTTAGTTTGGTTGTTTATTCAAAAATTTTTTTTTTCCATCAATACTAAGTTTGATGTTCCATGCCACACTCTTGGACAAATAATGTCAGATTTAAACAATTAATAATATGAATTTTTAACTTTTTTAACTGTACAAATAATTTCAAATACACAATTTTTTAATTCAGCAAATTTAATCTTGTTTTTGATTTTACCTTATTCCTGTTAATTTAAAGCTAAAGCATGTACAAGCAATTATTATTCAAGTCACTTTAGAGTAATGTATTATTCTTTAAATGGTTTTATTTTTATACAATATAATATATACCATACAGTGTTCAATGTACATAATAATATGTAATATTATTAATTATATTAAGGTGGGGAAAAGCATTAAACTTTAAATAATTATAATTCCTTGTAACATGCTTAATAGTGTTGTACTCAATGCACTTAGGCCAATATTTATTGTTTATATACAATGCACTAAATAGTGTTAGTAGGTATATATTTTAAATTAAAATAATGGTGTGAAATACAATTAAAATGTAACACAATTTAATCCTAATTCCTAATTATTAACAATAACTAATAAGTAAAACAACTATTTGAACAACTATTTTTAGAATTCTAAAAACAGCAATATATAATATTATTGTTGATTCAATAATAATAATCCAACAATGTTTTGAATTATGGTAACAATCATGATTTATACAATTAATTATACTAATTGTCAAAGCAATCATTTTTATTGATTGATTCAACAATTTCAGTAGTTGAAACAGGTATTGTCATATTGATAAAAAAATCTTGTTGGTTCTATATTGACAAGACAATTGTCAAATCAACAATGCTTATTGATTGATTTGACATTATCAGAAGGTGCAACAATAGTATTGTTAAATTGATACAAAAATCTTGTTGGCTCTATATTAACAAGATTATTGTCAATCTAACATAGTTTTTTATCAATATGATTGTGATTTTTTTTTCGGTGTATTAGATATTAATATGTACGCTGCAGTGCGCATATCATCGGACAGCCTCAATTTATTTATGGTCCCCTCATTTCACGGAGGAACTATAGTATATATATAGGTGGTTTTGCGAATATATTATTATAACGTCCACGCGCTCCTTGATCGTGTCGAATTGTGCTAAATGCGACGGATGTGAGCTAACAAAACTTGTTAAAATGGTCGACAATAAAATTGTGCTGGTTCTCGAAGTGATCTTGGTCTATTGTGTGGCCTGCAGAAACCACTAAAGAGGATATAAATCATATCTCACTGTATAATAAATATGTATAAATGTCTTTCGTATATTATATTACGCATCGCGTGTAAGGTACATAATACGCGCATTAGTCTGCTGTGCACGAAGTATATTCACCTGAATAAAATGTCATTTTTTCCAGGAGTCAAGTTGATTTGTTAAACTACCTATATATATATATATATATTATATATTTATATATAGTATATTCATTGCATCCGTGCAAGAGACAGTTTTTTAATGAGATTTCCGTTGTAGTGCTTTTATAATAATAATATATAATATTTTATTTTCATATATATAATATGGTAAACATAATAATACCATAAATTAAATTACTATGCATATCAAAATATATATCATAGTATAAATTACATAATCGAAAATGTATTATGCATTACAAAACACGTAACATATTATATTATGTGTTTACTGTGCGTTATGTTTTATATTGTGTGGGATCAATTATATTCTAAAATAATATTCAACTTATTAATATATTCTATATTTTAATTCAAATAAAATAACACATAATGTTATATTTTAGTATATTTTATTACATATTTTTTGATAGCTTTGAAATATTTTCCAAGAACATCGCTGACTCAGTGATAAAATAATATACTCACGCCTTTTTTTTATAGCGATCAATGGTAATAATTTATTCGGATAGTGAAATGATGGAATTTCATTATTATATTTAGAGAAAAAAATGCAAAAAATATGATATATTAGATATATATGTATATTATGGTCGTTTTATTAAACGATATTTACATTAAATAATTTTCATCTACCTATAGGATACGAACGTTGAAAAAGTTTTTATTAATATGTTATATTCCGATCATTGAATTCCCTGGGTATAGGTAATTATATAGATACCTATATAGAGCGAAATTATATATTAATAATTAGTTGGATATGTTTTATTGTTTAAAAAATATAATACATAGGTTAAACTTGGAGTGTTGCATTGTATCACAGCTGCCTTTTACGACATGATTAACAAAACTATAAATAAATTATCGTATAAAATCCTTATTTAACATAATACTATACACTTATTATACACTTTTCACGGGTAATTATTCGTAAGCGTATTAAAGCACATATTATATACTTACATTACAGCCCACAAAATAAGCACATAAACAGTATAACCTACACATAATAATATGAGCTGTTGACGAGTGTTGTGTCCATTTCGGCATTTCATACGATAACAGTGAATTTTTTTTTTGTTAATAATATAATATTATTATGCAGTTAGGGGAGAACTTTTTTTTTTTCCATGTTAAATCACTACATGGGAGCTAAAATGTTTACACATTGCTTAGCTCCACACATTGCTGCAGCAATTAGTTTAAACAATGCAGCCAAATACATAATTATTATGATCTGTGATATTTTACACTTTGGGGGGTCAGGGGCAGGTACCTACAACCTACCGCTATACCGTACTGATTGTTATGCGCTCTTGGACGATGCGTGAAACTCGACTACTTCAAAGTCCTTAAAAACGAGCGCTTATATAATATATAGGTGTACATAATAATATTATTATAATATCGCATATACACACGGGTCGGCCATAAATTATCCACGCGACGATAGATAATATTTTAACGAACCCTCAAAAATATCGATTTATTTTTTTCAAACATTTTATATAATATTATAATATAAATTGTAAAAAAAAAAAAAAGGTTATAATATCATCTTTAACGGCGGCGGCGGCGTCTGTGGTTGCGTGATGGTGCTGTAGCAGGATGATGGTGGCGGCGTATATACATATATAGTTGGTATAAAGAAGTGTCGCCCGAGCGAGTGATTAATTACACACGACGAAGGCGCGCGCGTATTATGTACACGCTGCAGCGGGCGGCGGCAATGGAAAACACCGAACGAGCTCTGTTTATTTTCGTCGTCGTCGTCGTCGTCGTCGACGACATAACAAGAGAGGAGAATTTTGTTTCGCCGTGCATTATCGTTTTATATTATATTATTATTATAAGATTATATAATATATTATGTGTGTGTGTGTGTGTGTGTGTGTGTGTGTGTGTGTGTGTGTGTGTGTGTATAATATTTGCCGCCATAGCCTCAACCTATATACTCTGCGGGCTCCACACCCTTCCTCGTATATATAGGACACCCCCTCGCCATCCCCAGATCCGTAAGCGTATAAGACGCACACAGTATATAATATTATATATATTATACACAATATGCACGTACTCACACGTATATTATATGCACCCTAACCAGGACAAAACAATGCGTTCGCGGTGTATTGAAAACACATAATATACGAGTATATATATTATGTTATGTATATATCTATATTTTGCGACCGAAAACGATTAACGCGCTTTTCAGCTCCGCTCGATTCTTATATTAAAATCTCCTCGCTACGACGCCGACGCCGGAATAATATTCTGTAGGTAGGAGACACATTTCAAGTTTATAATATACGACAACAATATATTATATTATAATGACGATAATGACGATAGCACGTGGTGTCACTAAATAGGGAAGCGTTTAAAATTGTATAAAATGCATGAAAGTTTATTGTAAAAACCATAAATCACACGATCAAACAAAACGCGGCTTACGTAATGTACGCAACATATTATATTGAGCAGTTTACACTTACCGCACACTTGAAACAAAGCGTCGAAAAACTTGCACAAAGTCACATATCGTGTGTGATGGGTGTACATACTTTCAGAATCGTATATAAATTAGTGTAGGGGTGTACGGTGTTAGAGTGGTGGACATAGACCTCGTTTGCAAGTGTTCTGTCCAATGTGGAGAGGGACGGACTGGGACAATATTTCAGATATGGGACATTTTTTAAGCAGACCAGGAAGAGTTAACAAAAAAAAAGGGTTTTTTTTATAGCAACTTAGTATTAGGCCACGAACTCACGTCCCGCCGCCCCAGTCCGTCTTTGAATATGGAGGAAGGTGGTCAATTTTTAACCATTTCAATGATTCAATATATTTAAGCATTTAACATAGAAAGAAACTAAAACTTCTTATAAACACATAGACGCCGCAAAAGGAGTATATTATGGAGCGTCTATGTTATAGGAGAATATGAACATTTTATTATTATTATATACGACGTGTTGTTATTCCAAATTCAGTTAAAATGTGTTGAATTTAGTTCATTTTTATCGATTTATTTTATCATATTATATTTGCAATATTAGTACGCCCACTATAGTTATAAAGCTTGAACCTAGTATGTTAACTCTGTTCATTAATTGTTAAAATCTACAAACGTATACAAGTTTATTTAAAAAGTTATACACAGAAAACATGTTTTATTGTACACGGTAAAAAATAAAAATGATTAAAAATCGGGTTATCTCGAAGGGAAGAATTAATATTTTGTATTTAGTAGCCGTTTCCTCACGAATCTCGAAAGTATAGGGCACCGAACACACAATAAGTACGTTTTCTATAAGAAAAGCTGATACGTTAATGTTGTACACGGTTTTATATATTTTCCAGTGTCTCGCCACGTATCAATTGGTTAACGAGATAGACGCGACCTGAAAAGTTTTGTGCAAGACGAGTGAAACGAAAACAGCGGCGGTGGCAGATTAAATGAAATGTGAAGTTAGAACTTAATTACACGTGCGAAGAGAGAACTGTGGTTGGAGGGGTGCATGCACGCAGCAGCACCAGGGGTAAAGGGTCGTTATCGGATTTTCTTGTTCGTTGAAACGGCGGCGGCAGCGTCTCGGCGAGGAAAACTTTATCAAGAAACAATTTCCAAAAGTATTTCGTCGGCGGAAAACGAAAAATGCGCCGCAGAGACTGTGCGGGACGCCATCTACTATATCGAATTTATACAAGTATATTATTATAATATAATATACTAACACATTGTATATTATTATAATATAACATACTTACACATTATTTATTATATTAAAATACTTGGTGCACTTTATTTAGACGAACAATATATAAACGTTTTCAGTTGTTTTGATATAGGTATACCTATATATAGGTATATTTTTGCAGTAATAATTAAAATGCATCATACTGTATTTTTGCAAAAAAAAATAGGAATGTCTAGGTAGATAAATATTGTCATTATTTTAATAGTGATAAATTATTTCTTATATTAAAGCTTTTAAGTGGAAAAAGGAATCTTTTGGTTTTAAAATGACGTGTGCTTTTTTTACTGTCTGTTTTGTGTAATTTCAGAGCAGTACATTATTTAGTTTAATTTTATAAGCTAACCTATATCACAAACTTATATTAATATACCATTCTACGGTACAGCGGTACTGTCTTATAAGTTATATGCTAGTTATTTTTGTCACAGTTGTAATCTTGTATAAACCAACCTAAATAATTATTTTTGCTATATTTAATTTAATACAATTTGATGTTTATTGAATTCTGAGATTTTTAATGTTTTAAAGCTGCATTTATAATCAAGATAAATATATATTATAAAATTGTTTCCAAAAATACAATAGTTTGCCTGAGTATTATTGTGCGTTAATGATATCACCCTGTAAATATTTACGTTTCGGTATTAATCAATTGTTGCTAACCTTAAAAAGCAAGCTGCTACAAAAAAAGTTTCAATATAAAAACGAGGTTCTTAACGACGAGTGGTCGTGCTAACGCGTAATTTGTTTTCTGTTCGAAGGGATAGATATAACAGGCGAAAATATTTTTTTATTGACATTTTAAGGAGCTCAATACACTCACATTATAATGATGAAGGACTAATTTGTTCCTTAATCAATAATCAATGTCATATAGATAAATGTTGTAAAATAAAATGAAATATTAAAATGTATCCAATGAAACGCTGAGTTTTTAAACCGCATCAGTGCATCGGTGAAAAACGTATTAAATATTCTACAATAGCATAGGTACCATATACTAATAGTAGATAAATTATTATAAAAAATAAAAATACAGTGAATTTTTAAATGGTGTGATTATACCAAGATAATATAATTGTGTGTAGAACGCAAAAAAAGTGAAAATATATTGTGAATTACCAATATATGGTTAGATTATGGTATGCCTGGTATGGTATCATAAATCATTTATAGAGAAAGTAATAGAGATACAGGATGAAACTATAATAGAATTCAAAATGTAGGCAATACTAAATATAATAAACTCCAATGGTAGTATTAATAGTACAAAATAACTGCGGGAAATCGATTACACAATATTCGTCTATAGAATACTTTTATAAGTATAATGCACATACCTACTATTATAACATATATTATAAGAATGTATAAAGGAAACAAATCGTACACTGCACGAGGTATGTATATATAATTTATTATTGTATATATATGCAATATTCGTCACGATGCTCTAAACCGCGACTCCTTTATGTTCTTCTTTCTTTTTTTTTAGGTGGTTCCCCATTTTTGTGTACGGCAGCAACGCAACGGCGGCGATGGTACCATACAATAATATTGCTTTTTTTTCGCCCCAGAGTCGTTATTATTATTATTGTTCCCCAAGTCCAATTGTGCTGTCAATCAATCCCCCTTTGGCCGCGTGCAACCCCCGGCGGCCGCCACTACCACCTTCGAAAATACATGAACCCGATGGTGCTGAATGACGTCATCCCTCCCCTTTTCTTTTGCGCTCGAAAGCGGTGGCGCGTTTTAAGTTTCTAGAGAAAGTCGCGTCCGCCGCGCCCGATTGACTGTATTGATTTTTATTCTTTACACTTTTTTTTCTTTACGAATTTCCTTCCCCCTCCCTCCCACCCATTAAACGATGTAAAATGTATACATCGTACACGCTATATATACCGAAATAATATGAGTCACCCACATGTTTGAATATTCTTGTTCCATATTTTTTTTTCCTTTATCGGTAGTGGCGGTCGAATGCCGCACGGGGGCCCTGCGAGCCCGTTTGGGCGTGACTCGGCAAAATCGCGGTCACAACAGTTGGCTGAGGGAAAAGTAGTGATTGTGTGCGTGTGTGTATATGTATGTGATAGAGAGACATACAGAAAAAGAGAAAGAAATAAAACGTGTATAGAGACCAGTTTCTGTGTACGCATTTATATACACATATTATATATATATTATAGTATATAATCCTGGGCAGGTGAATCTTCGCATGTATTGCTCCTATGGGGATTCCTGCTTGCAGTGGCTGCTGCAGTAACGCGGCGTATACGGAAATATGGTTTGGTTATGATATAATATTATATGTTAGATCGACAAAAGTCAAAAATACAGTAAAAACGGATTTACATTATACCAATATTATGATCGGCTACAGAAGTTGATCGATCGTCAGCCACGGCTGTGTGATCGATTATATTATAATATGGCTGTGATCCATTCGATGTGTATTTAAGTCTCATTATTCATGCATTTTGCATGATGATAATATTATTTGAAAAATAAATATTGAATATCATCGTAATCGAACGTTATTTAAGTGATACAAACTCCGAGTTTCGACGTTTAAATTAACTCATACAAGGGAGTGCGTAGGGTTAGGATCCATACAAACGTGTCATGACATATGAAATGGACAAATCAAATAATTTATATTATTAATAAGTTAAGAAAGATAATCTACATAATGAAATTGCCACGAGGGATACTAGACTATAAATACATGGAAATTATGTATTTAACACTCTTTGAATCGCTAATCACATAATATGGTATAATTGGATGGGGTGGTGTAGGCGTGGTGCACTGGTGCCAATACGATAATGCTCCACTACGACTTCAAAAATGCCAAAATACAATTTTAAGAGTCGCATGTAATAAAGACTGGAGATATCCAACAAAAAAATTATTTGAACAATTTAATACTTAATATAAATAACCTATATATAAAACCTGCACTATATTCTATATATGTTATATAAAAAAAAAACATGATCTATTATCCCTTATAAAACATGAGGTCATGACTAGATAAGGAGCTAATAACTTCTCCTTAAAATGCTGTATGTCGTAAGATATTCTATTTCATTGGGACTCAGATACATAATTTAATGCCCAATGATGTGGTCGATATGTGCCTTCGGATTTTAAAAAAAATCGTTCCACACTGACTTTTTCACGAATACGATGCAACAAAACCTATATTATCATGCTTAAATACCTATATTGTGAATTTAAATTTTTATTTAATTGTTTGTTTTATTTTGCTCTTTTAAATAATTATACTTTTGAAATTTTTATTGTGTGTGTTATTAATTAAAAACATGTTATATACAAGATAACTCTTCGGCCTCTAGACGAGTCTTAAGCTACTAAGTGAAGCCTAGTAATCTTTTCTAATATTAAAATAAATAAAAATACATTATAAAAGAACAAGATGACGTGGATTACTGTAAATACTGGAAAATATTATACGTTCTTATCCCGCTTTGTTTAGCTCACATAATATTATGACAATGTAATTTTTAAAACCTTAAGTACCTATAAATGTCTTGTAGTAATTATATATATTTTTTTTTTATTGAGTTTGAGCCCGGCAACTTAGGCCATTAGCTGTTTTGTTTGTTTGTAGGTTGTTAGTAGGAGTTTTATATACTCGGTAGTTTACTGTTTATTTATATATGAAAAGAACAAACTTAAACAATAAATTTGACATTCAAAGTTTTAGATCTATAATTTCAAATAGTAAGGCATCCAATCATTATTGTATTTCATAGTTATAACTCAACCTTTAATTAAAATATAGTTATTATATACGATAAGAAAACAATAACTATCACACTTTATGAAATTTTCATAAAAGTTCTTATATATATACCTACTATACCTACTAATAATTTGAAATATTAGCTATGAGTAAGCATGCCGTATCATATACAGCAACCTATGATTTAGGAAGCCCAATTGATTGTTTTTCAAAATAAAGTTGTTTTCTTTCGAATGCGTCATTATATTGTAACATTTTCATTACTATCATTTTCTAGCTATAGGCTCTTTGAGATTCTCTCAACTTAAGAGGTACCTACTCAATACATTTTGGACCACTTTAATTGTCTTAAAAAGTTTTTAAATAAATTTACTTATAGAAATAATTTACTGCCTAAATGTCATGGTTTTGTATTTTAATAAATACATAATACATAGTAGTATTATAATACCTCTATATTATATATTTAAACCCGGTTAAAATATGCAGATTTAATGATACTATTTAAATATATAATCGTAGACCGTAGTATAATATGTACTTACTAATATACTAGTCTATAATCTATAACTCATTAGGTTATAACTTATATTTTTATTTTACATACGAAGCCTTAACTACAAAGGTCATTGGCCGCATATCTTATAACTTATAATAAATGTGTTTATTTTATTAATAATATCATTGTAAGTAGTGAGTAACATATAAAAACATTATTTACATTTTTAAAAATAGTCAACTAGAATAATAAATTCGACACACGTTGATGAGCGACGAAGAAGAAAAAACAATAGCTAATAGGTAATTATTTAAAATAATCGTTTTTCCTACTTTTCATTGCAAAAGTTTATAGTATTATAGATTTATAGAACATTGAGAGAAAATAAAATTATAACTAAAAAAAAAAACGTTAAAATCTACGACGAACGATAGTTCCCTTATATTTATATGACAGTGAACTCGAGCAGAATATATTAGGTATATCATAATATATATATATAAGCGGATATAGTAGGTACTTTTCCGGGCCGCGCACGAGGTTATTCTATATATATTTTCTTTTCTTTATTTATTTATTATTATTATTTTTTATCCCGGAGGCGTACAATCAGGCTGATTGAGTTGTCTGCTCATTGTTCGCACGATGAAAAATGGTCGTTCCGGTGACATAGTGATAGTGTATATACTATATAGTTCATATAAGAAAATTGGATTGGATGGATTTAAAAGCTTTATATAGACGCCCGAGTCGTTTTACCGCCGCGGTTTTCCACCGCCACCGCTGCCACCGTCGCACAGCCCGCTGACGTCGTCAAATCCATTTTTCATACGTGGGGTCCCCCGAGAGTTTTACGTATTCCTGGGATTGTCATATCTCCGCCGTGACAGTTGCGATTCTTGATGTGCGCGCCACCGCACCCTTTACCCACGTCGGTTACCGCCGAGTGTAACACACACACACACACACACAAGTATATAATATGATAATATATATTATTATTATACCGAAATGTGATTATCCGCCCTATATACTCGTATGTACACGACGTTTATATTATGTATATGAGGAGTAGGTAATAATATAATATGAACTTGAGCAAATAATATACGAACGAGCGTTTAATATATTATATATACTGGGTACCTATACCTATACTGTATACATACGTATCTATACTTATAACTACCGTCGGATATATAATATTATATATGTTTATATATTATAAGATACTGTGCGGTAATCGTTTATTTTATTATAATAATATTGTGTGTTTATAAAACCGTGAAGTGTAATATAAATTATAATTACGATTAGATCGGCGACAAGTTCAAAGTAAACGGTTACTAAAAAAAATAGACCATCGGTAAGATTATACCTTCCACCAGATATTCGTTTGATAATATAATAGGCTAACCCTCTCCTGTACCTATCAAAATAATTATCTTATTATCAAATCTAAATTCTTATCATTCGATGTTATCATTGTTTGATTACATGACGTCCCAATAATTATGAGAGATAATAGTTATGGAGTTGCTTATCAATTGTAACTGTCTATATTGGAAATGGTCATAAAAAAGTGACCGATTTGTAACCAAAGTAATCGTTTAGGTAAAACGAATTTCTTTTTTTTTCACCGATCCTAATTTTAAGAGGAATAATCACTGATTACAAGTACTATACAGGCACCTAACGAATTTATGGATCCACTGAATTACCACCAGCGATATGTTTAACAATAAACGTTATTATACAAATACGAATTACGATTATGTATAAGCTGTTAAAGACGTATCAACCCAATAAAACATTATTTATTCGAAATTATTGAAAAGTTTTAGGAAAATTACATGATTTATGAATAGAACTATTCGTTATTTTTTCGCCCCTACAATATATTTATTATTTATATATTGATATCATAATGAAACTATTATATGTAAAGCGATATACTGTTTTTATTATTATTACTATGTATTATACGATCAAACTACATATAAAATATTATACTGGTGTTTCCCATGGTTGTTGTACCAGATACCTACCTATATTATGTCCTCTAACTGAAGTGGGGTCTTATTTAATGTGTGTTTCGGTAAACATACCTACTTAGTACTTAATGTTTTTAAAAAAAAAATGATACGTTACAGTAAGTACCTACATTATAATGGCATACACTCATATTCACAGCATGAGGATGTTTTTTTCTAATTTCCTCCGTTCTTTGATTTTTCCCTCTTTGCTATATTTACACGTCGAGGGGACGATTTGCGATACTACCCACATGATAAAATGGGAGTGTCCTATTTGCGACCGCCATGAAAATCTCCTTTTTTGTTTAGACATAACGCACCACTGTAATATAATATATAAGCTTGTTTATGATATCTTCAACTTTAAACAGGGAACGGACATCATATGGTTCGAGTGGATAACTATATAAATCATCATAAGCTCTTTGGTACTTCCTATCACTAAACCGATTTAATTCCTAATATATAATATATTTTAAATTTTAAATAAATCATAACAAATTGCATTAAAAACTCCAAAAAAATGTACTAAGACCACAATTAAAGTTTAGAAAAAATTGGTTATAAATTTAAAAAAAATGTTTGTCTAAAAACTTAAAAACTAACTGAGTACAAGTATAAAATACAGTAGAAACCTTTTATAACGGTTGTAGTGACATATCGGGTTTTATGGCCTTAGTAAAAGACCCGAAAAATGTATATGTAAGTTTTATATGTAAAGTTTTATCTGTAGTGATGACTATTGGTTATAACGACATATTATTTTCCTTGGTCCCTTGAACGACATTATAAACGATTTATACCTATGTATAAAAATCAAGAAATATGCACTTTTCCCCTAAAATTATGCATTTAAAGTTTTTGATTTTTAACTCACCATTGTATAGCTTGGATTTCTAGCTTGCTGCAGGTTTGCTATAAATTGAGAGCATATCGAACAATATATGCAACTCCTAAAACTTTCTAGCCCTAATTATCACACATATAATCGTACAATAATACTAGTTGTATAGGAGTGTATCTATCAATTACCATTGTACATTTATATAATTTTTATGCAAAGTATAAAAAAAAAACTGAAATCAATAAAAACGCAATAAAGGAAAGAATAATAATTTTTACTTTTCAGGTCATTATATTATATAATATACTAGCTGATCCTGCGCACTTCGTTGCCCTTAAAAAATTACAACTCTTAAAAAAATTTTAATTGTTCAACTCATTTTGGATGTAACTCGCTGCAGTAAGTGCAACTCCTGACTACTATAAAAAAAACTACTAGTTTCTACTAATTATTTCACCTATAACCAAAAACAATCATTTGTAAACAACAATTTCCATCGTAAATCTGAAAATCCCTGTTTGAGCTTCTCCCCGGGATGAACCTACTGTTTCCAATTGTGAATCTAAATCATCCAGGGGAATCACTCAAACACCCATGCAGTTAATATTTCACCAAAACTGGTCCAGCCGTTTTGGAATGCATAAAGGACATACATTCATTCATTTATATACATAATATAAAGATAATATTTGAATTTGTACATATTATAAATTAAAAAAAAAGGAAAAAATTTAAAATATAAAAATATTTACCCAAATTTTTGGTAGGTAAATATTATAGTGGGTAAATAGTAAATACCCCGTAAATATCCAAAATATTTACCTACTCGTCGGGTATTTACCCACAGCACATCACTATATACTCACGCCTCAACATTTATTAATATTAATAATGTAATTAAATTATTGTCAGTTGTCACACTAGAAATAGATAGAAATATAGATATTATATTACATATTAATATATTATACATTCGTGCATTCATAATCATTTCAATTAAGAATAAACGGTTTAACTGATTTTTAAAAGTCTTTTTTTTCTGTTGGCCGTGGGTCCGCAACAAACGCGTTTTCGCACACTCTATATAGCTACCGACCCTGCAGTCACGCACCCGTAAAAAATCGTATTTAGCAGCCGATGGTTCCATATATACATTTATACAATACGATAATGTTAATACCAAATCGATCGATGCATGGCGTCCGTATAATCGAATACACGTATTACGCAACCATCACCACACCGTGATATATTATTATTATTATACACGACGATGCTGTCTCGGCGCACAATTGTACAAATAATCTTCGTGAAACGGCGGCGATGCGTGCAAACCGGGCAAGAGAGACGTCTTATTTGGCTTGGGGCCGCGCCGTAGTTGCAGTAGATATATACCACCGTCGGGGGGGTTAGGTCTTTTCTCGTGGGACGCCGATCATGACGGTGTTTACCACGTATTTTGGTGCGCGCGCTCATCACTATACACACACACACACTCGTCGTATACATTACTTGCTTGTACCACGGGTGGATGTATTCCCTCGGATTGGGAAAAAAGAGGAGGGGTAAGAGGGCGAGGGAGCAAAAAAAAAAAAGAAAAAGAGGAAGAGTGTGTCGCTGTGGCGGAAGGGTGGGGACCTTTTGATTCTCGTTTTTTTTCTTTCTTTTCTTTTTTTTCTTTCTGAAAAGCGTCAGACGCTCGGCGGTCCCATCTGAAACCAAACAGCTGAGCCAGAAAGAGAGATACACCGCGGTGCTGCGGCAGTGGCACTGAGAGAGTGAGTAGAGAGGCGGGTGGCGGCGGCGGCGGCGGCGAGTGATTAATGATGCGCCTCCCCGGCTGCTGCTGCTGCCTCCGCCGCCGCCGTCGACGGAATAGACGTCGTCGTCGTCGTAGTCGTCGCCGACAACGTCGTCACTGTATAGTGTTTATATATATATAATATGTAGTATAGTAGTGGTAGTAGTGTAGTAGTAGTAGTAGTAGTAGTAGTAAGGGTAGTAGCATATATAGTTGTAGTAGTAGTAGTAGTAGTAGTAGTAGATGGGAGTTGTGGCAGCAGAAGTGTAGTCGTATTCTCGGGTAAAGTCTCGTTCCTCGTCATTTTTCGCCCCCTTCAGAAATTCGGACTCAGCGGCATTCAGTTTCCCGCAAGCACATCTTCTCATCGCCATTTTTGGGAGGATATTTTATAGAATGTTTCATGTACGTTCAACATCAGAAAAATAAATTCACTATATATAGATAGATACTAGGGAAAAAGTTTCGAAATATTAGCGGGTATAGAGTTTGATGTGTATCAGTGCTCTCTAGTATAGTGGGTATATATTTTGTATTATATTTGGGTACACGACAACCATAAGGATTTTCGTTTTTCAGGATGAACTTTTTTCAGAATATCATTTAACCGAAGTTATAATAATCGTTTTTACTGAACTTTGCACGAACTACGCACGTTGAATATCTCATATCGGTGCCATATTGCTATATTCCACGTAATATTATTAAAAAAGAACTCCGATTATAGTTAACTCGTTTATGCCCACGATGACTGCAGCTGCGCGCGTATATAATGTATAGTATATATAGTGTATAATGTATAGTATGAAGCGTATCGTGCTTGACATATAAACCAAAACTTTAGAAAGTTTTTCCGAACACAATATATTGTTTTGTAGAGTTAAAAACTAATGGGAATGCAACAAAATGTGTACCTATTACATGCAGCCAAACACAAATTACATTTACTATGAATATTATTACTAATTCAATTAGGAAGATGAGAAGATTTATCTTTTTTCTTTATTTATAGTATTTAAAATGTTTCAGCTCACGAATGATCTTACAATTTCGGTTTTATCTTAAAACACTTCATTTTGTTTACAACTATAAAGATATACAAATTTAGTATGTTAATAAATGGCATAATTTGTATTATTAAATAATCAAATTTATAAAATATCTAAAATTACTTTTTTTTTTTTTTTTTATTGAACAAACATAATATATTTACAATCTGTATTTACATGTGATACAATAAGTAAATGTGATGAAGATTAGGTTTACAGGAGGGGGACGTCACCCAGTGGCGGCACCCCGTGGTAAAATTACTTATGTTCGAATTCTTTCAGCAGATGACCTACCAGACGAATGATGCCTACCAATATTTTACCGGTGACCTATTAAATTGTAAGCATTTATGTTATTATATATGAAAGAATATTATTACATGATCAAAAACATTTTTGAACTGGTCTATATTATTTTATTTTGTATTAATTATTTTATTAATAATATAAATTTAAGCTTTCAGATTAAACTTTTCTGATGTCTGATAAAAATGATAAAAACATCGTTGTTTCGTTTTATTATAGTGACCTGTACCACGATTCAATCAAATCACGATGCAAGAAATCTGTATTGTACCATATTTTGCATTATTCGTAGTCTAGGTGTACCTATATTGGTACTTTTATACTTATAAAAATGACTGCATAAGTTTTATAAGCCGTAAGCTTATTTCTAAAATGTATTAAGTATAAAGTACCTATGTTTAAAATATAATTTATAAAATTGGCACTCAAGTTATTTCTATGAAACATATCTGAAGGGTGACAAAAACTGTTGCATATATATAAAATAAAAATTTATCACTAAAAGGTATAATAAATAGATAATTCCAGTGAAGTAATGTCAATAATGATAGAATGATATAGCAAATGACAATAAGTGCTAATATAATGATTTAAATTATGAATTCATGATTAATTTACTACCTATAGTAGTTTAGTATAATACCTATATAATATATATACAGTTAGAAAATTACTTACAATTTATTTTACACACAAAATCTTTAAATATTTGTATTTATTTATGTAGTAACTAAGAATTAGTTACCTATACCTATATTTGTATACATTTTTTTTTAAATAAATCGTTTTTTCATTAGATTTAAAATAACACTGTAATATTTGTAACTCAAGTAGGTCTGCAGTAATATAAATCAATTTTTAAATTTAATTTGTACGTCATTAAAATAGTGAAGGTACTAAGTATATCGTATATGGTAGTATATGTAGTATGAACTAAAAATATAATACGAATATAATAATTTAAATTGATACATTGTATTATTCAAAATATGTATACAAATAAAAATTAATATAGATTATAACTTATAATTATCATATATAATTATTAAATGATGTATTAACTATACATAGCTATACTAATACTAATACATAGGCACAAATAGGGAGGGATTTAGGGGCTAAGCCCCCCAAACATTTCCTACATTTTGTTTTAAGGTTTTTCAATATAATCAAAGTACCCCAAATCTCAAACGCTGTTTACGCCTATGCTATTACATATCGAATGATACTGCGCCCGTCATCATCGATAGAGGTGGTTAGTGCACGATAATCCACGCATTTCTAACTGCAGTAGGCTGCAAATGACGCTTGTTCGTGGTACCTATTTTAGGTACCACACGTGTTTATGGTAAAAATATAGGTACTTAATAAGTTTGTTAGTTAGTATCTAATATAATAAAATAATAAATAAAGTTGTCTAATTTTCTTAGATGCAGTTATCCATATTGACCCATGTTTGAATGCACCTACTTTAATAAATATTTTATTGCCCGTAGCCCTTAGGTTAGTTTAAAGAAATTGTTGAGATTCAGATGGCATTGTGGTCATGTAGAAAACAGTAGCTAGTAACACTAATTTTCCGTTAAGGGTGTTAAAAATTATTACGACATACCCACTCCTAAAATATTTAAAAAAAAGTTTTAATAAGTTTTGTCACACCAAATATAATATTTATAATAGCAATCATTAGTTCATCTCATATAACTAAATATAATTCACCAGTAAATTTACCAGTCACCCATTCGACCACAACCTATAGACCAGGCGCGGACAAACTTTTTTTGGTCACGATCTACTAAAAATATACTTCACCTTTGAGGATCGACTTTTATAGAAAAATTTTTTATTATTGAATAAGTGCATATAAACATACAATAAGTATTATTAACTAATTACTAATTACTAAAAATAATATAATAATAAATAGTAATTTCTAAAATCTAATTAGATAAGTTTAATTAACATATTATTTTGTTGATCTGGCCATTGTTGAAGTGTGACATTGCATGTCGTTGACCAATTGGTCGTAATCTGGCAAATAGTTGCTAACTGCTAATCGAAGACACTGCTCCAAATGGTCATCAGAGAGCGTAGATCGAAATTCTGTTTTTATCATTTTCATGTAGTAAAATTTCACATAGTAAAAATCAATTGTTGTTTATCAATTTCAAGTTTTAATTTTTCTAATTGCTTTTTACGTACTTCAGTTTTAGGAGGGAAATTTTGAATGCGTAGTTTATAATATGTCTTTCTAGATAACCTTTTTGTTGTTGTGGATATTGTTATTTGACATATCAAACATATGCACTTGTCTTTCAACATTGTAAAAAAAAAATCCATTTCCCATTCTTGATGAAAATGATAAGTTTTTTGTTTTTTATGTGCACTCATAATTATAAATTTTAAACACAACAGACACCAACAGAACACAGTGAAATGAACATTCGTGACCGATAAACATTTGACACACGAAACCAGATTAAAATTAAAAAGATAAAACTTATCGACAATTCGATAACAATTCGTGCGCGTGTCTCTAAAAATAAATTCTAACATGATCGACTTTGAAATTGCCCGCGATCGACCGTTTGGCCGCCCCTGCTATAGACTATGGTCAATCGACACCCTTGTACTTTGTATGAGCCAATGACCAACGGAAATAATATTATGGGCTAATGTAAGTTCCCAGAGGAGATATAGTAGGTAAAAATGACACCCGGGTATGCATACGTACGTTACCACACGAATAAAAAAAGTACAATCAATTTTTTTATTTAATCTAGTCCAAATATATAATAAAAATTAATAACATAATGTGTAGGTATGGTCTACATATTATTTGTATTTGTATAAAATAATAATAGTTATAATAACTATAATAATAGTAATAGAAAAAATTAAATTTTATTTGGTTTATTGCGAAAGCTCAAACACTTCGCATAGTAATACTGTGTAATTTTTTTTAAGTTATAATCTGATATTTTGTTATTGATATAGTTTCCCCCTAGTATTTGGGCTAGTGCTAGTTCTGATACAAGTCTTACTACAAACGCTTGCGAAAGTACAAATAATATGTGGACCTACACATTATATTACTAATTTTTATTATATATTTGGAGCAACTACATTTAAGTTGTCAGTCCTAAGTCTGAATAAATTTTCGTGTGCAAACTTACATACGGGTGTATTTTTTTCCTCGAGGGAACTTACATATGTACCCGCTTACCTGCTATGTTTCGTGTGGGAACTTACTAAACCCCAATATTATTGTGGTCCATATAATCTGAACCACGGTAACCACGGTATTAATTCAGCGAATTCTGTGGAAATTGTAGGTGCCTGCAGGTGCAGGTGAGTGTGTACCGCGATGAATTCCGCCGTCGGTTAGTCAGTCTGAGGAAAACGCTATCATCGCCGGAATTTTTCTCCACGTCTGTTATCGTAGAGCTCGATTCTCGATAGAAAATTGTCCGCATAACACGTCTGCTAGTGCGTAGATATATAGGTCAATATTAATATTTATTACTTGTGGTGTAGTGTTTGCAAAATTTCAGCGAAAGAGTCTTGTGCTCATAAATATAATATATTTATTTGCGAACATCGTTCCCGGAGGAATTAACAAGCCGAAGTCTGTGCGTATTAAGACGCAGATCATGTAATGTCAACTATTTTTTTTTTTACAGATTCCTTGTAGTAATATAATATAATATAGTTATCCATACCTTTTTATATACGACCGTTATATTGGTATTATTTAGAATTTATTGTATTTATGCCCAACCTTGGGGAAATTCTTGCGTTGCCATTCGTCAATTTTTGGTTTGCATACCATAAAAACAGAATTTAATAAATCGTGTACAACTTATATGCGTAAATAGGGGTGAGCGTGCTTAAAAAATTATCCTGTATGCATGTTAAAAAGTATATTATTATTGGAACCTTTATCGAGTACCTATATGTACAAAAATACTTATAATATCTGCAGTAGTAACCACAGGAACATCTATGTCGTTTAGTAAGTACTTAGATATATAGTAGCGGGTTGTCAATATATAGCTGATATTGTATCAACGAACAAAAACATTATTTTTTTTTTTAATCGAAATTACTTGTTTCTATTTTTATTGTTTGCAGGGGTCCATGCGTGTGGTTTTTGAAGTACCTACCTAACGCGACATTACAATTTTTTTTTGTCGACCAACAGCTAGCTAGCTGTCAAAAACAACAATTTATTTCAGTTAATTTTAAATTAACCGTCGTAATCGATATTCGTTTTCCGATGGGATTGACAAAACCTATGATATGTGATACAACATAAAATACATAGGTACCTACCTCGGTAACCGTGAATAACGAACGTCGCTCATTGTGAGGCGGCCTGCCACCGGTGAATTGTGGCTCATGGAATTTCCACTTTCCAGAAACTGAACATCGATTTCAAACGATGTCGGGCTCTCTGTCGACCACAAAAGCCGCTGGAGCATGGTGTCAGTGACGTAGGTACTTACAATCTTTTCCATTCCAATAAAATATTTATTAATAGCCGATTTCTGGATAGGTATTTTTATAATTCAGAAACTACAGTACGTAGTAGTAGGCGATATTTATTGTTAACGATTATCAAATGGGTAGGTCACAAAAATAATGAATTTTCGAATGCCCAAATGTTCAATATATTTATTTTAGTTCTGATTTCTGAAAAAATATAAGCATAGGATATTCTAAATTTATACATTTCATATTTGTATATATATGTACTATAACAGTGCGTATATAATTATAATAGTTATATCCTAACTAGCCGAATGACCAGGACACGGGTAAGAATATAGACTAAATATCAGGTTTGCCTTATATACTATGTCACCGGAATATTAAAATTATATAGGAAGAACTTATTGATTAGTAAAGTCTAGTAAATATAGAAAATTGGATTTTTTGTTATCTATGTTAATGAATAATATAACTAGGTATGTATAATCTATTAAGTAGGTAATAACGTTTAAATCTCTAATTTTTAGTTGGTAACATATATTTTAATCTTAGCAAACAATCCAGGTTAATCTCCCAAGTTAAATAATTTTCGGTTTATGACTCCACGTTGAAGAGATCGCTGGATAAATACAATATAGCCATCTCCCCAAGACAAAATCCTAAATACGCCACTGCATGGTGATATACAGTAGGCCATGCTTGCCTACCAGGCAGGGGCGAACGCAGGGGGGGTTTAGGGGTTTAAACACCCCCCGAAATAGTAGGTACAAAAAATAAATTATCTGACCTACAAATGTATTACTAATAACATTTCAAAAAAATTAAAATAAATTATTTCCCTTCTCCCGTGGCTTGTAAATTAATGGATACAGTAAAATCACCAATAAAATGTATGATAATGCAGTTTCGAATTGAGTATGACAGTATGTTATAACTTATTGATGACTGATCGACATCGAAGGCCGCCAATCCGATGATGTACGTCATGTAGACAGACGACGAGTGTAATTGCCGTCTACCGGAAATTCGCAACGACCCGTCTTATCTAAAATCTAGATAATTCTAGAAATTGTATCATTGTTCAATAATCAATATAATATACCATAGTATTACAGTAGTAAAGCCGATTTTCAGCATAATGAAAAATCTCAGTGTGTTTTTACAAAAGGAAGATTGTGATCTTAGCTTATGCATTGATTATGCAAATCACGTGTATGATGAAATCAATGAAATGCGTTGTGATTCGGACTTGAAATTCAAAAGCTTGTATGCAGCAGCAAAAGAAATGGCGGACAAATTGGATATTAATTTAGCACCCCCGCGGAATATTGGAATACAGAAGAACAGAGACAATTATGAAGGCGGTCCAGAGGAATATTTTCGTCGGTCCATTTTTCATCCTTTTTTGGACCACTTATTAATGCAGTTAAAAATAAGATTTCTTGAACACCGGGAACTATTGTCAAAAATTCAAAGTATTCTTCCAACTAAGTGTTCTGAGCTGAATACAAAAGAAATCATTGAAACGGTAAATACTTTTGCAAAAGAATGGCCAATTGACATCAAGGGATCTACTGATGATTTTATAGCTGAGATGACCATGTGGCACAGGTAACAAAATATTAAATTTCTTATACATAAAAATATGTTTTGAGATCTATATTAAAACATAAAATGCATTGTTGTTTCAGACATTGTTTAAATATGTCAAAGGATAAACGGCCTAGAACATTTATTGAGACTCTCAACTATTGTAATTCTGCATTGTATCCATCAATACACACATTTTTGCAGATTGGTGCAACTCTACCCGTTTCTGTGGCAACAAGTGAACGGTCTTTTTCTTGTCTTCGAAGATTAAAAACATATCTGCGCAACAAGACTGGTGAGGAGCGATTAAATGGATTGATGCTATTAAACTTATACAGAGACGTGGAAGTGACTTGTGAAGAGGTCATTGACATAATGGCAAAAAAACCAAGACGCATAGATCTCGTTTTATAATGTAAATTGACAAATTGTAATAATTAGTTATTAATTATTATCTATAATAATATTATGTAATATGTATTATGACATTATGTATTTATGTATATAGTATAAGTGACTAAAATAAAATATAGAAAAGTGTAATACAGTATGAATAATATGATATTTATGAATACCTACTTAAAATTTTTTCAAACCCCCCCCCCCCCCGAAATTTTTTCCTGCGTTCGCCCCTGCTACCAGGTAACTGGTACCTACTGAAGATCATTAAGTCTATCCGACCGACGTTATTCGTGACTATCGTATGTTACCGGCGATTACCATATTTCACGCGGCCGCATAGGGCACCATAAATACATATTTCAGTTTCATACATCGTCACTTCAGCAACGACGCATCATTGTTTGAAATCGATCTCACAATCTTTCAGCAGGCAATCGCGCCAAGAGCAATATTTCTCGTCGCCGACGCACATCGATGTGGTCTGAAGCAAGGCTGGGCAAGTTGACGTTTTTTTTTTAACTCATTAAGTTAAGTTATTTTAAAATTATTAAGTTAAAAGTTACTCGTATTTTTTTTCGTTAACTCGTTAAGTTAAAAGTTAACTTTGAAAAAAAAGTAACTTAACTTAGTGTAAAGTTAAAATTTACTAATCTGCAAAAATAAAAAATTCCAGACACATAATATGGTCTATTAGATGGTTTTTCTTTACGTCCAAGAAAATTACTGGGGAAATTTAAAATGATACATCAAAGTAAAAACCCATTCAAAAATTTGCGTTATTCTTCGGACGAATATATTAACTTAATTTAGATATTTTTGAAATAAAATTAACTTGAAGTTAACACGTTAATCTTGAAAAAAAGTAACTTATTAAGTTAAATGTTAATTAAAAAAAAAAGCAACAAGTTAATTAACTTAATTAAAATTAACTTAACGTTTTAACTTAATTTTAATTTTTAACTCGTTAATGTCCAGCCTTGGTCTGAAGTATAATATTACAATCTTAAAGCTGAGAACGAATGATAAAATCTCATTATTATTTAGAAGCTAACCTTATATCATTATAATTATTTTATATCACATACAAATATTTAAAGTATACTATCATTAATTATTATACTAACATATAATAGAAATTGAAGTCATTAAAACGGTTATCGACGTGGTATATACGGTGTTGAAACTTCACTAGCCCAACTACAACTATTATAATATTTAATGTATAATAATGGTTCAATATTTGTTTTTAATATATAATACGAAAAAATACATTTTATGTACAGTCGTGTATTTAGTGGAAAATGCACTTCAACGACTATAGAATGACGTTGACGAGGGAACATTGTAAATTATATGTCCACGTCACAGTGGTATTCTCGCGAGAGGCAACTTTTAAGACTAAAAAATTATACTAAAACGGCTTTTTGTTTTTGTAAAAACCTTTGATTATAATAAGGGAATAAAAACATTTTAGTTGATGAATTTCATTGTATAGAAAACAGTTTTATTAAAATTATGATGTATAAACTTTATCTGTGATGTTATCAGCACACATTACACGTTCATAAGTGATGTGCACATCTAACAAATCAAACCGCTGCGTACCAGTTGATTCCCGGGTACCTGTTTACCTGCACCGATACTGTTGAGTTGATTCCCGGGTCATTATATATAATTTTCAATATTTAGTCAAATATTCAGCCTGTTAGCCGAACCCAACTACCCAAGAAACACCACAAGGAGGTTGTCTGACAAGTTTCTCAAAAATATTGTTCTTTTTAGTTTTTTCATATTTTGAAAATCATTCAATTTTTTGCTAAAAATTTATTAGCAAAAAAATTTAGTAGGTAAAAATTTATAATTAAAAAATGTATTAATTTGGTGAAAATATATGACACATTGTTTTTAAAAATTGGTAGGTATCTTGTAATAAGATTGCTAGTATACCGTGACATAATGACCCGGGAATCAATTAATACATTAAGTAGGTCTTGGGAATCAACTCACCTACTGCGAATCAAACATCAGTTTTCACTTTTTCAGGAGTCAGTACGAATATGTAGGTACCCACTTTAATAGTATGATGTTATAAGTTAATAGTTTATGTACCAAATAACTTTAAAGGACTTTAACATTTCGCATCGTTTTTCGTATGAATTATATTTTACACAGTACATAATATACAGCATACTTTTTTGCAAATGATATAATTATGTATAAAAAAAAATACTTAGATACATATAAAATAACTGGATAATGTTGCAATAAATGTTCCTAACATTAGTAGGTATATATATATTACATATTATGTATATTCTCGTTCTATTGGATTTCAATTAATTATACTCCACGGTATTGAAATTTGAAATATTAGACATAATATCACTTATTATGCGTATACAGAGTACCTATACCTAAAGACTATTTTACAGCATTAGACAGTGAAGTGTACAATATAAATGGTATGAATAATGCATATTAATATATTATATTGTATAAATGTAGGTATTTACTTATCAGATCTTAAAATATATTTCATATGACGCTTTTGTGACTGCCTTGTGTGTATATAATATCATTATTCCTCTACATCATTACGTATCGATGAAATCATTATAACTTGATTTATTACAATCGTTTGTTATGTTCAACTTCATGTCATAATGATGCTTAACACATTTCTATAGGTAATATATTGTATCATTCAGTTAGACACTCTCAATTTGTACTGATTTTATTATGTTAATACTGTTTAATAAAATTATCGATTTTAATGTATACCTATATAGGTAAAACTACCTGAGTAGTACCTATCATTTTTTTTTTTGTATAAGAGTAGGTATTCATTTTTTTGTTTTTACTATAAAATAGAAGTATGGTTCTATGTGACTATATTATAATACACCTTATTATTGATACTTATTTAAAAATGTAAAAAACAGTAAGTGATATAAGACGTTTAAGTAAAATATTGAATTATTAATTAAACTATAATGGCTACAATGCAACTTATAATACAAATTATGTACTACGTACCTATATATAATGTTTATGTATATATCAGGTATAGACGTATAGTACCTATATAAGTATATATGTATCCTTAGTATATTACCAGGTTTATGTGCATAATCGATTTGGGACGGTGCCATACTGTCATAGCGAATGAATAATTAATTTTAATGACTTCACGGCGTATAGATCTTATAAAATATAATTTAATGACATTTGTAAGACGTATCTTCTAAAACAATAACCAACCCTCTTATGATACCTTCGAAACTAAATGCGTGGATAGGTTTTTTTATATTCTAAATAATTAATAAATCGAAAAGTTTGGTGGTTTTAAAATGTTTATTTTAGCTGACAATTTATCTGGTAGAAGTAGTGTTCTAATATGTACACCTATATTCTATAATGTAAATTAATTATAATTTTATTTTTATATTGTCTAGTCTAATAATTTAGAGGTATTTGAAAATGTTTGTACAACTTAAACTTTTTTAGTAGAAAAAATGCTCCAATCCTACACTTTTGATCTAGTTGGTACCTTTAGTAGGCCCGAAATTGGAAATTCTCAATACTTTTTAAAATAATTGGGTAAAACAGAAATAAATAAATGAAAATTTGTTTAAATTGTTTAAATTGTCTTAGCTTGAGTTATTGTATTTGATTAATTTTAGTTTTTTTTCTAAAAATGGCATTAAAAAATTATTCGTCAAAAAGCCTACAAATTTAATACAAGGTTCCTCATAAGTTTTTAGTACTTATATATATTTAAAAATATTAACGATATACAGGCACGATTATTTTATTATAAGCATTTAAAGTTCAAATTTTTACAAAACCACTGTTAATTTGTAGGTACTTAAAAATTTATAAAGTATTAAATTTGTATAGCTATAAGGTTCGACAATTTAATACAAGGTCATTCATACAAGAAGTTTTACCAAAAAATTATTGATCACCTTAGGAAAATATAATTGATATGCAAGTACAATGTTTTTGAAAAAATGAATTAAACCCATTTGGTGTATATTATTAGTTATTGGATATAGCTAATCCGATAAGACGTGTATGAATTTACTTCTTGCTTTCTAGTTTTCAACAGTTGAAATTTGATAATTGTTTTTTAAAAATGTAATAATAAAACGGTAATAGGTAGGGGAGGATTAAACCGTTAGTATGTTTATGCTACTGATGGCAACAATAATCATGGTAATAACTGTACTGGCCTCCGATTAGAAATCAGAATCGTTTGTCAAATGGGATGATTTAATAATTTTCATATTGATTTCAAATTTTAATATATACTTACTTAATGTTAATGTATAATAAATATAGGTACTTGTATCAAAATTGTCCAATATTATCATTATAACTAAATTTTTCTTAGATATTATTTCAATTTTCCAAAATTGTTTAATACTGTATCTAGAGTCTAGAGCAGTGTTTCCCAAAGGATGTGCCGTGAAAATTTAAAGGTATGCCATGAAAACTTGAATATGCTAATATTATACCAATTTAAATTATGTAAAAAAGAAAACAATGTACACATAGTAAAATAAATATCTAAATTCTAAATAAACACAATTTTAGTGTGAAACGTGTGCTTTATATTGCTTCCATAATAGTTCAATTCATGCGGAGGAACTGGCGATAAACATATTCGCATTTCTTGTTCAACTAATAGAATTAGATGGTAAATAAATAATATTTGGCCAAAGTGTGCCTCGATGGAAAAAACGTTTGGCAACCACTGTCCTCGCATAGCGAAGCAACTTAAGCACTGCAGATAAACTTTTAATCAAACAGCCCATAATAGATAATACCTAACCTTGTTTATAAGTACCTATATATACTTACTCAAATTCGAAAACTATAAAAAAAAAATCTTAAACTTTATATAAATTAATAATTACATTTTAAAGTTATAGTGTAGGTTTATAATTTATATACTTATCATTTATCAATAAATAATCCGATCATTAAAAGATACATTTATCGAATTCAGTTTTTAAGAGGTATAGGTATACGAAACTAACTTAGGACTTAGGTATACCTATTATACATTACCTACATTATCTATATAGCTATATTATACTAATTTAGTCATTTATATACCCTCGAGTCAAGTATTCTTCATATTTCTGTTTTTCAATTAAACCAGAACGAAATTGACAGTATATTTCACAAGTAACTACCTATATATATAATCAACTGTTGATACAATATACTAAATGTAGGTACTATAATTTATATGTACAATATATACCATACAGTAAATACCTACCTACATAATAGATATATTAGGTATATCGTCGGTAATTACTATATGGGTATATGTATATTATAAATTATAATATGTGTATAATCGATTCGGGACTGTGCCATTTCGTGTATTTTAGATGCGTTAGTAGTTGTTTAATGTTTACCATATACGAATCTACCTAAATATGAAATCAATCGTGTATAAAGGACGACGGATGCGTATTAAGTTTAAGGCTGCCAGAAATCTTGTGCGAATACCTACATCATGATAATATATATTTTATATGCACGTGTGATTACTATAAAATGTCGGTGGGGCAGTAAGCTCGGTATAGAGGCGGCGTCGGCAAAGGACTATAGTTTGTCAGATTTCCTCGTGAAAGGTCGAAAGCCGCAAAGTTTGCCACCGAGTGCTATTTAATTAAGGGTTAGCCGCCACACACACACATACATATATATATACAATGGTCTGGTGGGGATAGGGACGGACACAAGGCTAAAGACCGTAATCCACGCACATACACGGTTATCGTGTTTTCGCCTATAATATATATAATACTAGTACGTTTTGTGTGTGTATTACATATTATATATAGGTATATATATCGTCCATATAATAGTACTATACACGAACGCAAACATAAATACGCACGCACTGAAAACCACCCCGTCAACACTGACCGCCTATATGCGCCGTCATTGTGATTATTATTATTATTATTATTATTATACGCTGGGCTAAAGGTAAACGCCGGATCACGCAAAATTGATTACCTCGACCCTACTTTCGCATGTCCGATGTATATTATATAGTTACGCGCACGCAAATATAATATTACAATATATAGGTAATACCTATATTGTATGTACGTTCATGGTTCGTCACATTAATAATATGTAGATAATACGTATAGGTATAGGTACTCGTGTCTCGTATACTATTTGCCACTATATACATGTACGTATACTCATTAGCGGAAATCGGGGGAGAGCTTAAAAGAGACCCCCCCAAAAGTCTGTCAAGCCCTCTTCTTTTTTTAGTTTTGTAGGATCGAAGCCCCCCCTGCTCACATTGATGTTAATAATATTAGCCCCCCCTCCTAACCTATCCTACAGTATAGTAAAGATACCTTTACTCGTATAATATTTCTCGTATAATAACACGAACGCGTGAAATACTGCGTAATAATTTTATAAATAATATTATGATCTATGGACATAATTATATAACGATATAACGTTAACAATAACAAAATCAATGAGTGTGTATATGCCACAAATGTGTTTTGTAGCGGGGAGTTCTGAATTTGTATGATAATAATAGATAATCTTTATATACAATATATATACATTTGTTTCATTTAATTTTGATAGTAATAAACTATATTCTTAATTGTGCTATTTCCCTATGAAATGTACTCTTTTGCTAATTTATCAATAATTTTTACGAAAATGACACCAGCCTGTATAATACATTTCTTTAATTTGTACTAAATTAGCCAGATTACCTAGGAACACCTATTACAATATTATTGCTAGAAAAATCTGACATTTTCGTGTTTCGTAGTCGAAATTATTTGATTTGTATTATTATCAATGATATTATATATTATTATAATTAATAGATTAATAACGATCAGAATACAGATTATTGCAATTTTATAAAAGTGTCTGTTTTCACTTTTGGAATACCTCACTACCTATTATAGGTACCATATAGAACATTATATTATTATTATATGCGTCATTTATTCGTAATAACTTAGGTAAAAGACCAAAATACAGAATATTTAAGAAGTCCGTCCCTATATAATATAAGCTATATACAATATAGTCATATCGCCCATATATCCGATACAATATTAACACTAAATTACCTATAGCATATAATATGTACTATTCAGTAGATACCCAACAACAGTGATATTATGTTACTGTCGTCGCCTTCATTTTCATAAAAAAAATTGATAATAATAATAATAATACAGTTTAAAATGCCTCTATGACATAATATATAATATGTTATATTATTATATAAGCTACCGTGACATAATACGTTGAATGCAATTCGCAACGATAGTTTTTTTTTTTTTTTGTTATTTATGTGTCGTAATCCCTTTTAAATCAATATAATAATACCCTTAAGTATAATCAATCACATTAATAATGTTTAAGACTTGGAATATTAGGACGTGTATACATAGTTGTATAACAAACAACACGAAAAAAGCGCATGCGAGACGCCTCGTTTGAAATATCGCCTTTTTTTCTTCAAAACCTTTAGGTCCAACCTATTGTCATCGCGGCTATTTGCAAAACAACCCGAATCCATAAGACCCCGCGGACGTGGAGCGCGAAAGGAAACGGCAACGATTCGCAAATCCCTTCATTAAGTCGTCTTGTGTGTCCGCACATGGCAGTTTATAATGGTAATATATTATATTATATCCATGGGTGTTGCTACCTCGAGTGACCTTTTTAACATCTCGTAACTCGTAAGTATGCAGTATCCCGGGCAGTGGGCCGACTTCATTGTGTCATCGCGTATTATTGTAGATAGCCGCATGCGATGATTTAGGGTCTTAAGATCTACTGAAAAAAAAAAGTAATAATAATAAAGGCAAAAAAATATGTACATCTTTCCGACGATTTGTTACTATATGTATTGCATCGATAGTCATAACATACAATAGGGGAATACTGTTTATGTGCGAATTCCACGTGTGACGCAGTAGTAGGTCGACATTACGTATATATGTAATAATGGTCATTGGGTTCTAAATGGACTTTTCCTTTCATTCCGGGTCATATTTTGCGTTATAAATGTGTTATGATATATATATATATATATCTGAAGTCGTATAATATAATACCTTTAGGAGAAGAAAGAAAAATATTTCCCTGTTGTGCAATTTAATAGGAATGTCGGTAAATCGGAACTAAAACATCGATTTATATTTTATAAACTATACGTTAATCCGTTTTAAGATTTATAGTGCTGAGAAAAAAAAATGTCTCAATGTTATTATTGTACGCCACATTATGTTTATAGTATGTATTATATAGCTACCATTAAGTGACAATACCAACGTATAAAATATGTCATTTAAACTTAACTCATATACTGCACCGCAGAGATACAAACATTAATCTTATCATCATAATAATATAATATAAATTATAATATACAATATATAAATACACGCAAAAATATGAATATGTATATATTATATATTTATATAATTGTACTTACTTCTTTATGAATATAAAATATATTATAGAGAATATATGTACTAAAAATAAAAAATAGAATTTAATAGTATTTAATTTTGATTAAAATTAAGTTGACGTGCATAAGAAACTATATATTGGTACTTGAATAATTGAATTTCAAAATTAAAAACATAATAACAGTATTATAATTATTATAGTATAATATTATATGTAGTAACATAATATAGGTAATATCATAATTTACAAGACAAATCTAAATTGAAAATATTATTATAATTCATCTGTTATAAATTATAATATCATTATGCATACATCTAAGTACCTATAAGTGCTTGTACACATACCTATATTACTAAAATTAATATAATTTAGAGGTGACCTGTATGCTTAAATATCATAATTTTAACTATTTTTTTTTCAAACTTAAAATTAGGTTACTGTTCTAAAAAAATGTTCTCTTTATTCATAGTGTCATTTATTTACACAATATCAACGATTAGATTCGGAACTCGGTATACTAAAATAAAGATGGCGCGATTTATCACTATAAATCTCGTGAAGGTTATATTCTTTATTTATAGGACCTTAACAATATAATTTGGCGAAGTTTTAACATTGCAAGGTTTCTGATTAAAAGATAAAAAAGTAGTAGGTATTTACTTTTTGTCTACATAGAAAATAAATTACATTGTTCTTTTACATAATATATTTAGGCAATTTCATATTGAATTAAAAATATTACGTATAAAATAATTTATGGTACATTTTATAGGTATTATATTTAACTAAAACTATATTATATTGGAATTTGTTGTATAGTTGTAGGAAAAAAAATAATTATATTTGCTGATAATTATTAGATGTACTAAATGAATACTAAATTATGTATGTACATATTACCATTATCTATATTAACGATTCGTTTATTATTTACCTCCATAATATGTTATTGTAATTTGTTAGCGTAATTAATTTGAGGTGAGGACGTGAGGTAACAATATTAAAAAGGTCTGTTTGTAAGAGATTTCTCTTGAGTCAAACCTATAAATATGCTGTGCTGTTGTAGCATTTTGCATACGACCGAGAAAACAAAATATTCGTGTTATTTATAATATGTTTACACCGAAGCTTTCAAATTTTGAACGTGAAACGTGATCAACCGCCGGTCTTTAGAACAAGGTTTTGTAAATAAATTATATTTATCGTCGTACAAAATAAACGTTATGCAGTATACTGTATAAAGTGCGTAGATAATTGTATTTTATTATTATCTGCTTAAATTAGTTGAATACAAGTAGGTACAGTAATATATACATTATACAGTGTTTTATATGTAGTGTTTATAAGCACGCTCATCTGCATTTTGGAATTTTTAAATACGCACTGGATGCCCATATTTTCGAATTATAGTTCATTATAATTTTGTTTGTTAAATAGGAATCTCCTCTTTTCACTTTTAACTATTTAACAGGTATTTTTTTTTTTGAGATTTTTGTTGTACCTATATCTAAATCAAGATTCGAATGAGTGGTTTTTCAGTTATATAATTTGGCAGTGTGCTAGTTAGGGCCTAATAATATAAGCATAATATTTCTATGTGGTAATGGGTTAAGTATGGGGGCATAGGGGATTTGAAAATATTAGTAATTACTATTGAACTACCTATCGATATATACAAAATAATTTGTAAAAATAGTCTAAGTATACTATAGGTTACATCTAATATTACATAAAGTTTATATTTTCTAAAACGATTTTCAAGGATTATTATTATCGTTAGTATAAACATTACGATACATCAACATTTTCTAGAATGATTGCTAAATAATTACAGTAGAAAAAAGGAGGGAGGGTTTCTCATTTGAAAAATAAAAGTTTGTATCACCACACTTCTTAAGTAGTACAAAAAATATTAGGAATTTGAAAATATATGATCTTATCAGTACTTACCATCTTTAAAAATAATAGCTTGTACACCTAGGTATATATAAGATTACTACATAGGTAGATATAATAAATAGAGTGAAAAAAACATTTTGTATTAACAGATCATTTTTGCCGGACGATGAAGAACCCCCGGATTGTATCCAATCCGTCGTATGTTGTATTAGGTAAGAACGTCACACTTTGTATATAACTTTGATACTATTTATAGTTAAATTATACACTTACGTACGACTGCTGTATAAGTAGATTGTCCTACCTGCAGATAACAATATACTACTTGCTTAATCACAAGCCAGAAGTGGCGTGTAACATTATAGAGTCAAAGTGTTGTTCAGGCAACACCTTAAATATGGGCGGGTGGGTAAATTGATAGAAGAAAAATAGGACATTTTATAGGTCAGTATAACAGTATTATGAGGCTACCCCTAAAACTATTTGAGCAACACCAATTTTTTTAAGATACACGCCACTGCAAGCCAGTCACGCGGGTGGGATTGCTAAATACATTAAAATACAATACCATTTACAACATTAAAAAGACAATAATATTGCTTCCACGGCGAGTTACACCCAAAACGAGTTGAACAATCGCAATTTTTTGTCCTAGCAATTCCTGGTAATTCAGCTATAGTATTATATAGGTATTATACTAAACGCCGTTGTGTACGCGGCCTGTGTATCGTAACAGTATACCTAAATGTATAACAATATTGTAATAACAAAAACGGAATGGAAACGGTTTTGGGGGTACGTAAAAAAAAAAATGAAAAAATTCGCGTCCGATATATAATATTTACGCTCACGTAAACATTTACAATGCGTACATAATGTAAAATATACACACGCGGCGGCGTTACAGTTGTGTGACGTGCGTGCGTGTGTGTGCGCGCCCGTGTGTGGACGAGCGTAAAGCGGGTAATGCGGCGATGGCGGCGGCGGCGGCGATGGTGTACGGGTGTGTATGTGTGTTTGTGTGCAACTCGTACACATTATACTCACGCACACATACACGTGTATACAACGTAATGTATTAACGTGCACGCGTGTGTGCGTGTGTTGGTGCGCATTGTATAATAGTCGTCGTCCTAGTCGTCGTCGTTGTCGTCGTCGCCGTCGTCGTTCGCATCATAGCCCGCGTCCGGTGGTGGCGGAGGGGTTGTTGCGCGCTGCGGCCTCGGCGCGCGGCGAGACGGGCACGGGGCGCTCGAGGGGCGACCGGCCGCGCAAGTGCGGCGGGGTGGTACACATTCGGTGTTTGCGATGTGCATTTGACAGTTAATTCTGTGCGTCTGGAAAAGATTAATGATTGTCGTTTGATATATACGTGTGTAGGTAGGCTCATACACGTACACACACGCACACACGCGGACACGTATGCATAGGAGCACACACGTACATTGCGCTGTTGGTGTTAAACACAACGGCGGCCCGACGGCGGCAAACACGAACGTTACAAACGGAATAATAAAAAATAAAATAAAAATAAATAAATAAATACGAAAAAAAACGAAGGGCCGACGAGAGGAAAAAATAAAGAATAAGAAAATACGGTCGTCGTCGTGAGCGCGTATATTAGAGAGAGCGACGTATGTATGTGCCATGTCCTATATATTATGTATACTATATGTATATACATAGGTGCTATAAAGTGTTTGTGTGTCGCGAGCGCTCGCACAAGTCCAAACTATATTATTTAAGTCTATAATACACTAATACACTACCTACACACACACACACACACACACACACATGCAATTATAATGCATAATGTATTAACCTAACCTATACCACGACTGTCCACTATATAGCTAATCTAAGATAGTGAATAGTGATGGACGGAAAGACGACGTCAGGTCGACCTCTACTGGTACAATTTTTAATTTTATAATATAGTAACGATAAAAACATGCTGCCTGCCGTCGCGGACCAAACAAAAAATAAAATAAAAAGTGTTTCTCCGTTAATTAATGTTGTTTACAACGCACGTCTTCGACGGGTCGTAATATACCTCAGACAAACGTAAATATTATATAGATGCCTACTCGTATACGACTGTACGACCAATTATATAATATATAATATATAGTAGGTATATTGTATATACCTACCTCCTTAGCAATGGCACACATTATATGTGTAAATATACCTAGGTACTTAGGTATATAATATTATAGTACCTTTCTGATGTATGATATTCACCTAATATATACCTAATAAATAATAATAAATTATGATTTATGTTGCATACAATTATAGATGGGCCGCTGTGTGTTTTTATTATATTAAATTTTAGTATACCAAAAGGGCAACATGGTAAATATAACTATATTTTAACATTAATTATAATATAATAATAAGTAATAAGCATAGTAATATAGGTACTAATATTTACGAGCACGCGATGTCATCAATGGCGTATCCAATGGGTAATCTGCAGGAGATATGATCTTGGACTTAAAATGTTTGAATAATAATTATTTAAAACACGCGATGATACATTCGAGAAATATACCTATGAAGTACCTATAATACTACATATTCTGCCAAAATAAAAACACACTTGTTTACTAGACCAGTACCTTCTCCCATAGTTAAAAACCACTAAATGCCCTAATAATAATAAAAAAAAATACTGTATATTATACATTTATCGGATTTATACTATATTGTACATTATATTATGCATACTATGAACAATTACAATTAACAATCATAAATAAATAATGCATCTATAAAAATATAGAGATTGTAATACCTACTATTAATGGTCATCAGTCGTATTTACGCCTAAATGTATAAGTATATAAGTACTTAAAAGTTTAAAATATTTTAAAATGAGGTATTTAGGTACACATTTTTATGGTAACGAATATATGATATTAAAATAATTTAATGTAGATATATATTAATATATTATTATGCTTATAGAAATCATTACATGTTTGAAAACAGTTAAATAGAAATAAAAGAAATACATGAATAACGACATTATAGATTGTATAATCCTTGGACTAATCAACTAAAAAACTTTAACAAAAAAAAAAGGTAGCTCTGCTGTACATGGTATTAAATTTGAATTCAATGATATAATATCATTGTACAAGAATAACAATTCTGAGCGGAGACAGATGTCGCAGTCTAGGTATAAGACAAATTATATACTTGTCTATGGTATTAAAAAAAAAATTGACCTATAATAAATTCCAAATTAATCATATCACAATATCCATTAGGTACTTATAACGCGTTATACATCAAGAACAAACCCTGATACTATCATAGATATATAATAGTTTACCTACTTTAGAAGTTTCAAGTACCCAGGAATAATATTATACAATGACAACAAAATAACTAAAATAGTTATTCTAGGTTTTTTTATGTAATTTCGTCCAATTTGAACTTAAATGACTATAAAATAACCTGCGCTTATGTCTTTTTTAAATATTTGGTAACAGAATTACAATACTTAGTGGAATCTTATTTTAAATTTTTAATCCCTAGGTATAAAAGTCGAAAATTTTATAAATTTTTAACTACAAAATAATTATTAAATTTTAAATTTGATACATTTTGTCAAAATTCCAACTTTAAATGCTTATAAAAAAAATTTGTGGCTATGTATTTTCAATGTTTTTCAACTAATATTGTAACAATATATCAGGAGTCTTGTATTAAATTTTTACACTTTTTGGCCCAACAGGTAAAACTTTATTGATATTTATAGAAAAAAAAACTAAAAAAATTGGAAACTGAAAATGTCCTTAAACAGCTCAAAAAGAGTCAAAATATTTTCAAAATTGTACAGTGTATAGGAAATGCTAATATGAACATTCAGTGAAATTTTCATGTATCTACAGTTATTCGTTTTTGAATTACAACAAAATAAGGCAATCGCTACATGAGAAATCGAGTGAATATCCAATGTTGTAAAAATTTGCATTTTAAACGCTCATAAAAATTTAATTTGACTTTCTTATAGACATTTTTTTTTGATAAAGGTAGATAATCTTATAAGGAATCTTGTATTACATTTTAAAACTTTAGATTTAAAAAGAAAAATTTTTACGAATTCTCAACTCAAAATAATTTGCTAATTTTCGTGATTTTTCCATATTTTGTCAATTTTTGAACTTTAAATGCTTATAAAAAAAACTGTGACTTAGTATTTTTAATATTTTTCACCTACATTTGAAACAATATACAAGAAGACCTTTATTAAATTTTCAAGCTTTCTTAACCAACTAATACATTTTTATTGATATTCATAAAAAAAAAACTAATATAATTGGAAACTGAAAATGTCCTTAAACAGTTCAAAATAAATCAAAATATTTTGAAAATGTTATCATGCATAGAAAATGCAAATATAAGCAATCAATGAAAATTTCACTCATCTACGGTCATTTGTTTTAAAGTTACACCAAAAATTAAAATCGATTTTCTCGAAAACAGATTTTGCGTAAGAAATTTCCGTTTTTCCTTAATTTTTCTTTTTTAGTTTTTCACTGCGCTATTGAAAACTACTAGGAAATTTTTACCTTTGACCCCCCAAAGTACCAACTAGATTCATTTTCCTATCAGAAAAGATACTGTTGAAGAAACTCCAAACACTTTTACTGTCCTAAAAGGTGATGACAGACACAAAAAAAAATAAAAAACACACATCATTGTAAAATCAATATATTCATCGTTCCACTCAGAATCTAAAATAGGAAATAAACTATTGTGTCAAGTATACATTTATTATACTTTTAGAGTATGCATACGTTATAAGAGTAATATTTTATAATTATTAGCTATCTTATATTATACACTCTCGTCTATCAAAACAAGGATTTTTATCTTTAGTGCACTAAAACTCTATGATGGACTAAGCAGTGTACTAACAATGTATTACGTAATTATATTTTTATAAACATCAATTCAGCTAAATAAAATTATTCATTCATTCATTTAAAATAATAAAAAAAGAAAGCGGGTAAGTGGATATCGCTCTGCTGTACAGTAGGTTACAATAATGGATTGTATTAAACTTGAATTCAATGATATAATATCAGATATCTGAGACGATTCGAGCGGAGACGGTTTGTCAGTCTGGATATTTGATATTGTTATTATTTAGTATATCATGGAAGGCGAATTAATATTATAATAATATTATTATTTTTTATTTGTTTCTATGGTGATAAACAAAGCGTCAGATATTAAAATCCCATTTTTAGCGGTTTTTTGTAATTTAATTTTCTATAATTATTGGGCAAATGTAAATTGTGCCCAACGAAGCGAAACAATTGTAAATTACGCCCGGTATTTTACAGGTATAAATTTCTGTGTAGTAAATCGTGAGCGAGGGGGGGGGTGGTTTCTACCAGAAGGAGTCCTTCGATTTCTACATAAAGTATCTTATAGTTTAGCAAATTGGATCAAGATTGTTCTTTAAAGGGGTCATTTTTCGATTTTCTCAATAGTTTTTTAATGTCACGGGAAAAAACAACCAAAAAATTACGAAAAACCACTAATAATGGGATTTTAATTTCTAACGCTTTGTTCATCTCCATAGAAACGAATAACAAAATAATAATTTTATAATATTAATTCGACTTACATGATAAATAAATAATAACAATTCAAATTATCCAGACTGACAAACCGTCTCCACTCAGAATAGTTTTTCTTATACAATGATATTATATCATTGAATTCAAGTTTAATACAATCCATTATTCAATGACCCACTTGTAACCTACTGTACAGCAGAGCGACATCCACTTATACCCGCTTTTTTATATTGCCTATGTAAAATATGGTAAATATCATAAGCTGTGTGCTTGTATTCATTTTAAGGAAACAATTTATGTGGGTATGATAGAAATTATTTTGTATTTGGTAAGATTATTACACATCATTTTACACTATACCTATGCACTGAACTATAACATAGAGATAAGTAATAGCGGAAAAAAAAAACCCTTGAAAAATTTGTAAAATCTACTTCTAATAATAGGTAATTATTATTTACATATCGTGAAAATAATATTGGGAAAAGGAATATTTTATTTCGGGGATATATTATAATACACAATATAAAGGTGAGCAAAAAATATTATTGTTAATATTTTAAAATTATAATTTAAATATTAAAAAATAAGGTATAATTAAATACTTGAGTAAATAAATAATTGATTTTGTTTATATAATTTTTTTATATTTTTAAGTGAACATATATTGTTGTGTGTTGCATCGCCCAAGGGTTACTTTTCATGTAATGTGAGATGGGGGGCTACAGCCCCCCCAACATTTCAGCCCTAGTTTAGCCACTGAATTTACTAAATCTATTTTAGAAACCTGAAAATCCCGGGCACAATTTACTATAATATTTTTACTAACTGCTTAATGTCGGCGAAATGTACAAGCGCCCTAATTTTCAAACGTAGCAATAAAAGTGTTTGTCTTAAAACATTAATATGTGTTTATTTTCTTGTCTAAAGTCAACTTAGGATCAGTAAAAATACACCATTCTTCAAATTTTAATAAATGATTTCTGGTATAGAAAATTGGATCTAGTTGGTACATTGGGAAGTAAAAAAAAAAATATGTATCAAATATCAAAAGTAAAATAATATACGTAATGTTATCAGTTTATCACTTATAATAATATGTTATTTAATCTACTTTAACAAGGTCATATTTTCTAATTAAAAACCGTCCGCATTTCGTTAAGTATTGATAAATATAAGATTCTTTTTATTAATATTATATTATACAATTTATACTTCGTAATGATTTTGTTATTTTTATACTTATATACAATTTAAAAAAAAGTGGGTAAGTTAATGTCGATCTGATGTACAGTAGGTTACAATTGTGTAACTGTAATGAAGGTGTTAAATTTTAATTCAATAATGATACGATATCATTGTAAAAGAAAAACGATTCTGAGTGAAAACGGTCAGTCAGCCTATGACATTGCTAAGTCTATTTGATGATATAATTGTGAATAAAGTAATTTATATATTTACCTATTTTTTACCTGGAACCTTGTTTTAAATTTTCAATCCTTACCTATAAAAGTTGAAAATTTTATAAATTTTTAACTACAAAATAATTATCAATATTAAATTTGATACATTTTGTCAAAATTATAACTTTAAATGCTTATAAAAAACAATTATGCCGATTTTTTTTTTTAAATATTTTTCAACTGCTATTGTAACAATATAGCAGGAGCCTCGCATTAAATTTTCATGCATTTTTACCCAACAAATAAAATTTTATTGATATTAATAGAAACAAAAGCTCAAAAAGATTCAAAATATTTTAAAAATTTTATGGTGTATAGAAAATGAAAATATAAACTTTCAGTAAAATTTTCATGTATCTACAATTATTCGTTATTGAATAACAAAAAATAACAAAGCCACTACATGAAAAATCGAGTGAATATCCATATCGTGTAAAAGTATGAACTTCAAAAGCTCATAAAAATTTAATTTAATTTGCTTTATTTTGCTTTTTATTTGCTTAATTTAATTTATTTTGCTTGTTTAGGAATGCATAGCGTTGTTTTTTACCTCTATATATAGAGGTAAATACCTACCTTGGAGGTTGGTCGAGATCGGAATTCATGCCGATCGAATTTTCTATGGAGGTAATATTTTCAGACTTGTGATTTTTTTCCAAATTTTTCGAAAAACACCTAAAATTATTTTGCAACTAACAGGCTTATTCGGTATTCTTTTTAATAAAATGTATTCATAACTTTTAATATATTATAATGTATGTGTTATAATAAAACTATATTTCTAAGCTCATATATATGTTTTCATATCTTCTGAGGGTCGCTTGAGACACACACTGTTTTTTTGTTATTATTGACAATTTGAATATATTATATTATAGCAGTCAGATTATGTATAAAATAATACGATTTTTTTAATGATCGTTTATTTTTATACCACAGTTCCAAGTATTTTAAACCGAAAGTGGGGAAAAAAAGAATTTGAAGGAGTGTATTCAATACTCCAGTATTCTGTATTAAATACATTAAATTAATATTTAAAGATAGGACCTATAATACTCAATAACTTGATGGTATATTTAATATAAAATACGTATTATTAATACTAGAAATTGTATTTGAACTCAAAACTCAAATACCTACTTTGGAAATGAAGATGCTGACCAAAATTCTCATAAACAGTTTCAACCAGATTTGGAATTACACTCCTGTATCATGTATGTAACGGACCATGGATTTGTAAATAGATGGAGAAATCTTCGAATCTTCGAATTGGCCACATACTCTCATCACCCGACTGGCCCACACCCTCTAGGCAAAAAAATATTCACCTCTATGCCCAGTTTGAGGTACACTCATCGCAGAAAAACACAAACTTATCCAATGCCGACAGTAAACCGAAGTATTACACAAACACCAATTTCTGGAAACTCCACAAGAAATCCTTCAACAAATGCAGTCAATACTTTAATAAAATGTATAAATTAAACTGAAATCAAGTTTTAACCAACTATAATTATTAATAGGTATAATGAAAATATAAATTGGGTAAATAAGAGGTCCAACCCTGTTCTTAAACAGGGATCAAACAGGGTTCGAACTATGGTTTTGGTGGACAAATTTTTTGTATTGTTTTTTTTTTTATAAATTATTGCTATTGATTTAAATAATAATAATAATTATTATTATTATGAATTACATTGTTTTAAATTGTTTTTTTTATTATTTTTACTTATTCTTATTTTTCTTCTTTATTCGTAGGTTATAGGTACAATAGTAACATACGTGATACGTATAACATGCTACATAGTAACATAGGAATGTTTGGTTTTTTTTATTAGTCGGTACGGTAAGGTTAGGTTAGGATATTGTTTTAATTGATTGTATACCTTTGATACTTAAGAGTTACAGTAGAGGTACGTAAGAGGTACGTATGCACCACGTGAGGTTCGCGATTTACCGCAATATATACTGCTCCCATAATCACAAGCAAATTTCACGGATAACGCCGGTTGCCGGTTGGGATACCTTTAAATTAAAATATAATATTATTGTCACTTAAGAAGACATTGCCTCCACAGTGTGTTACACCCAAAAAGAGTTGAACAATCACAAAAACCTACCAATAGCAACTTAAATTAATATTAATAATTTATTTATATCTAAGCGAAAAAATTAATATGTTTTATTGTTTATTTTTGTTTCCAAGGAAATAAACAAAGAGTTACCCAAAATTGTTTAGACAAATCGATTAGAGAAAAAAAGTTGTAATCAGCCCAAAAACATAATATTATTATCTATATATTGAAAAATAAAACATACACTGCAGCACATCATTGGTAAAACGTTACAGCTCAAATTTACACAAACTGAAGATTGGTTACAAAATTTCCAGCCATTTAAAAATAAATAAATTTATACCAAGGCACCAACGAGGTAAAAATCGAGAACATACCATTAGTGTGGTATACTGGTATTCGATAGGTATTAATTATATTTAATCTTAAGTTGTAAGTTGTAACTATAATTTATAGGCTACAACTCATTTGCGCACATTTACCTTTTTTACAACTCATTTGCGCACAAAAACATAACTCATTTGCGCACAATTTACGAACAATAGAAACCTTTTTTCCAAGAATTTTATCCACGTATATGGTGTACATAATCTCCGTACCACCATATTTTCGATTTGGTCAATACTGATAGTGGACAATTATTATACTCAAACAACATTTTCCTTCACCCTTTAAAAGGCTTAGGACTTTCTGTCTCATCATATTCTGATGTTATAGACTGGTGGGTTTAAAAATTTTGTTTTAGCTATTACACATTATTCAACATTTTGTCAAATTACAATAAATTAGGTACAATCATTAATAATAAATTAATCATAATAAAGATTAAAGCTTGTCCCACACGACTAGTGTACTTGGCGAGTATTAATGCCATTTTTGATAGATAAGAACTGATGTGAAATCACGTTATGCTTTAAGACTATATAAGGCTATATTGAAGATACTCCAATAATGGGTGATCATTGATGATTGATATCAATAATATTGAACGTGTTGGACAGCTTAAGACACCCTGTACACCCAAAACTGTACCTAAAAGCTGGTTTCATTGTTTACTATTTTGTGCGCAAATGAGTTGTCATAAATTTAAAAAATTTATTAATATGTGCGCAAATGAGTCTCCACCAATTTATAAACTTCGATGAATGGGAATATAAAAGTTGTAAATCATTTTCATTTAAACATTTTGATAATAACCACGTCCGCTAAAGTTTTTATTGTTTATTATATTGAATGTTAAATTATTAAACGTGATAGGTAAGACGTAACACCAACAATAGGTATAATAATTATTTTCATTATGAATATTTATATACATTTTTATTGATTTTCAGAATTTCGGGTCTTGAAATTATGCTAGTTTCAGGGTCTCTGGATGTGCAGAACCAAATTTTTTGAGTCCCACTAAAATACCAGTAGGTGCAATTCCGAAATTCCGCCTATTTTCCCGAACAATAAAGATCGCAGTAAGGTTGTATAATCATAGTAACGATAATATTTATTTTCAAAATGGTAGTACCTACCTATGGCGCTCTCTAGTACTGAATTACATGACGAGTTCAGTTGTATAATTATGTCACAGATGCCGTTGGGACGTTGGGATGCCGGCCGATTTTCATAAAAAAAAGTATCTATCTACCTATATTAATTTCCATACTTATTCTCCTTATCGAATTTTGATAGGTATTATAATTTATAGTCCGTACCTATCGCACCTATATTATAGACATAATATAGTACTACCGTCTCCAACTACCTGTTAATATATGTATTTGGTTATCGGACATACAATCGAAGTAAGTACATCATATTTTATTACTTTAATTGACCATGTCTTTGAAAATAACCTGAAAGATCGAATGTGGTTAGAAAATTTTTTCCATGGACACATTTTAGGTTTCGGGAATAAACTATAAGAATATCCTGCATATTATGAGTGATTTCGTTTTATCCCAATTATTTTAGGCTTATCAGTTATAACTTATAATAGTGTAATTGTAACTAATTTGGCAGTTTGGCACCATAATACGTGATTTATACTGAGTACTACCTTACATCAAGCATATTCTCAAATCCCCCCTTTATTATACATTTTTGGAATATTAAGCTACATACAAATATAACAATATACCTAAGGTCCATATTTCCAACAATTTATATTTTTTTACATCATGTAAGTAGTATAGACTTATGGGTGGTACTAATTTCTTTTTTACAATATTATGGACTAATAAGGACCAACCTTATTCTTTTGTGTGTGTTCATACTTGATTTATTACAAAATATGTTTATTTAATTTGTTTCTGAAGACACTTTTTCTTGTAGAAAATTGATCTGATGATCAACTTTGAGAGAGGTTTCTGGTAGCAAATTGGATCTAGTTAGTGCAGAGGCGCAATTTCAATTTTTGTCTTGGGGAGCTGAATATATTAAAGGCAAGCAGATCATTGCAATATAGCATATTAAAATTGTATGTCCTAGGTTTTTTGGGGGGGCTACGGCTAAGTTTGGGAGGCTAAGCCCCCCCCCCCCAATTTGAGCCTATAGGTTAGTAGTTGGTACTTCTGGGAGGTCAAAATTGAAAACTATTTGTACTTGGTTAAACAATCAGGGGAAAAATATGAACATTTAAGTTTAATATTAATCATAAAACAATTTTTTGGTAACCTGCTTATAGTTACTAAAAAAATTATACTGTCTTCAATCAGAATAATTTTTTTTATCATAATATACGATGATTTATCATTGAATTAAAATGCATGTAACACGTCGCTCTATACGTCCATTACAGTTGCCGAGATACACTCGATTGGTACCTATTCTATACCAAAGCGGTTTCCCAATTTTTTAGATTCTGAGTGAAACGATGAATGTATTGATTTTACAACGATGTGTGTTTTTTTTTTTAATTTTTAATTTTTTTTGTGTCTGTCATCACGTTTTAGGACAGTAAAAGTGCTTGGATTTTCTTCAACAGTAGCTTTTCTGATAGGAAAGTGAATCTAGTTGGTACTTTGGGGG